>WURT03064604.1:0-13704 GCA_009936505.3 Holothuria glaberrima | reverse complement strand
TATCATTATCATTATCATTATCATTATCATTATCATTATCATTATCATTATTATTATTATTATTATTATTATTATTACTTTTTATCATTGTCATTATTATTACTTCTTTTTATTTTTATTGTTATTATTATCATTAGTATTAGCATTACCATTAATACCACCATGTCTATCACTATCATTATCACTATTATTATGATTATTATTCCCATGCACTGAATAGTTTAAATTCAATCCCTATAAAGTAAGTCTAAGAAAAAACATGTCTGTGTGTCCACTGATGCCATTTAAATGGTAGGGTAAGCTGTTGGGTAATTTTTTTTTTATTTTCTTTTTCTTTTTTTTTTGGTTCACACTTTCACACTAGACAATGGTACAAGATGTACAAGAATGAGAGAAACATGACCTTCAAAAACTAAATTACCCAAGGAAAGAAAATAACTCTCCACACTAAATTATTTATAGAAGTCTCATAAATAGCTCAACACAAGGAAATGTTTTCCCTCCATATTTCTTTAGATTTTCACTTCATATTTATACAGCACCCTATGCTTCCCTTGACTCCCCTACCCTTGTAATCCAATACAACAAATACATTTTATAAAGAATCCAGGATTACCTGCAAATGTTTACATATTACTTCAACTCAAATTACACAGAGTCAGTGAAACCAAAACCAGATATAAAACCACACTAATATCTGAATATTTAATAGATATTTTATCCAAGGACAATTTTTTTCAACAACATTAATTGGAAGTTAACATGAGAAGATTATTCCACAACCTCCTAAACTATGGGGAAATTTCGGGTTCCATAAGGTGTTTGAGAAAATTTCAAGAAAATTCATGACATTAGAGCAAAATTTGATGATATAACCAATACTAGCACAAAACATTTTTTACCTTCCATACAAAAAATAGCGTGCATTCACAACAGGAACTGCTCTATGATCTGACTTAACGAAATGAAACTACAACATGACAACAGCTCTCGTGCTGAGACTGAAAGGAAATAAAATGCTGAAATTTTTAAACACCATGTATTAAATACTCAAATTTTCTCAGAAATCTGCCTACTGAATCATGTTTTGGAAACAATGTTATACAAGGGAGCTGCCTTCCTGGTCATACGTACACTATTCACAGTTCATGTACTTCTGAGATGAACAATATGGCTGAAAGTGTTAGTGAAACTTTGAAGTTTGGAAATACAACAAGCAGCCATGCAGGTTTGGCAGCAGTAAGGCCAAGTTTGACATTTTTAAACAAAAAAGATCAGTTTTACCAAATATTTTATCACTTCTTGGAATCCATTGTGTTTGAATACTATAGCTTCTTAAATAGGACACATTGTAGATTAGCCACTGTTTGGCTCACAGTAAAATTTATCCACCCTCTGATAAAATCAATTTTACAAAATTTTTGTCTTCATGTAAACAACTAAAGGTTTGAGATACACAGACAGAAATATTTTCTATTTTAGCATTAACCAGGCAGAACAGATGTACTACTTATCCATTTTATCAGTACCTAAAAATTTTCTACTTTTGACAGAATTTACCCTACAAAGATTTCATAGAGGCCTCAAGGTGTCACAACACACACACAAGGACACAAATTAACATATTTGTACTTCAATTTCACATAAGAGAATGGTACTTAGAAAACAACTCAAGGTATTAGGTCAAAATGCTAACACAAAGAACCAATCTCTGTATTATTTTACATGTCTCTAATCTTGCATACTACAGGACAGACCTTACAGAATTTACCATTTTTTATGTTTTCTTAAAGGGAAAATGCAGTCACCCACTTTGAATTAGTGTAGTGGTCTACCCTATTTCATGAATAGCTTCTGAGAATCATGTGACATAATTTTTCTTAATCAATTGTGAACTTTACGAGGAGTTACTCCTTGCTTTACCTTGAATATGCAATATTTAGGTCCTGAAAGACCATGAAGATACTTGGAAGAGAAATAAGAAGAAATTTCTGAGATTTAGCTGTTGTTTTAAAATAAGTTTGGGGCAGATCATGCCCTGCAAGTTTCCATCAAATGTTTACATAGTTACAGCCAAAGGTCACACCTATAGGAAAGTAAGATTGCCACCCTAGCAGTTATCTTTTGAAAAGTCAAACCCTGGTTGAACATTTGGAGACAACACCTGCAACAAAGGAAGTTGTAATGACAGTAATAATTGGATTAGAAGTGTAACATCAGGAAATACGAAATTGATAAAACATCAAGCCTTATGGTTGACATATATATTCCGTCAGCATAACCCCTACACGTTAGTATATGGCAATTCTGTGTTCATTTTACCTCTACATACTGTTGTTGGTGGAACTGTAACTTCTCTAACTCCTTCAACTTTACTTGAGTCAGCTCATCCAGTCTCTTCTGCAGTTGCTCTGCTGCCACCTCTGGATGTTGCCCTCTATCTTTGTTTCTTACAGAAGCTGTCTCAAGGTGTTGTAGCTTCTCCAAAATTAAAGAAACTTTGTTCTCAAGGTCATACTGGTACTACAGACAGAAGAACAAAGGTGAGATTCACAATTTGTTCCATATGTGACTCCTTTAAAAACTGCCATCAAAGATATCTCAAGAATATGCAAAGATGAATCACAACTTCAAAAATTATATCAATTAATAAAAAGACAAATGTGAGGAAGAGTAACATGTCTGGAGCAGACTACCTCTTGGGGCAACATTAAAGGATTTATTCTGGAATGTTTTGAAATAGTTAAAATGGACTAGTACTGTAACCTTGTACCTTACATTATTACAAGTTCCCAAACAGATTGGTCACATGTTTCTTTACATACAGCAATTACCCGTAAAATCTGGTATCCACAGTTTCCAATAACCTTTCAATACATACTAACAGTTATCTCAATGCAATCTCTGGAAAAAACAATTTCGCCATGCTTGTGGTTCTATAGAATTAAACTATTAATTATTCAAAATATAAAATATCTTTTATTCTTATTCAACAAAAGGGTATCATTATTCTATTCATTTTTCAATAACCACCAAACTTCCATCTCCTGTAAGATAATATCAGATATCTAAAAAGTTCCAATAGGAGTGATATATGTATCATCTCAAAGCTTACCATGATACTGTTTAATGGAAGACTTAAATTTTCACTTTGGAATAGACTTGCAGAAAGTTGATACTTCTCATGATACTCTTAACTCATTTTGTCTACAAAATCTTGCAAAAAAACTCACACTTTCAAATTTAAAAAAACTGAGCCATTTTTGCTAACTTAGTGTAAAAGTCTATACTCATTTTCATAACTGGGCTTTGTAAAACACTTCTACCTACAAGGAGGGTCAATGTACCAGGGCTCGATTTTAACAGTTGTCCAGTCACCCGAGACAACCAAAATTTGTGAGGGACAACCCAACAATACAGAGTTGGTTGTCCGTTAGACGACGAAAGTTCACGGAAAGAGACAACTAATGGCTTCTAAAGTTAGTGCAAAATTTGTTTTAAAGCAACTAACGGGACGACCAAAAAATGGCAGACAGGTTGGCCAATAGACAACCATAAAATTTTCTTAAAATCGACACCTGTGTACTCTCACTTTATGCTGTTATATGGATATATCAAGCTTCACACCTGGTTTGTACATTCTGACCACATTAATGACAATAACATGAAAGGTTTAATCTCTTTCATTATGCCAATAACAATGTAGTCATAGCAACAATACAACACAAACTTTGCCTACAAATCACCTTAGTTGATTCTTCAAAAACAACTCAAGAAAATTCCAGTCTAACTAATCCTGTAATACGAATTTCTCGACTACCGCAACCAAAATAAAAAGACTCACTATGGACAACTGGACAAAACTGGAAACCTTGGAAGCTTCTAGAAAAGGAATTTTCCACTCTGGAGGGAAATTTGACTTTTTTTACATGAAAACATTAAAAAGTGAGGAAAAATTTGATCTACTTACCTGAAAATAAACATGATTCCCTGCCCTGTCACTACAATTTACTAGGATGAAAATTTCTTTGAGCTAAAGGTAACTTCACATGCTTACTGCAGTGAACCAAATTATGACAAAATTTTCTACCATGTAAACACTCTAAGCATAGCCAATCAAAGCTGCTATTGCTTAACCCCAAACAGGAACAGCTCTAATGTTTCCCTATTAGACAACAATTGGGCAAACCAACTTATACTTCAGCTGTAATTAATATGTGCATAAAATAACATGCACAAAGGCATAAAGAATAAAAAGAAACAAAGAAATTTAGTTAATATTTAATGTTTCATACCCACATTTCTGACACTATCTACATTTCTTTTTTTTAGGAGTGTTTTTTTGAGAATCAGAAAGGCAATTAAGAGGAAATATAAAATGTTACAGTACAAATCTCTCTGTCACCCTCCTATTCTATAAAACTAAACAGCCCTTGTTACAAATTTGGGTTGTAGATACAAAATAATAAAATAAACTTAGAGAGCCCTTGTTAGAAGCAGAGGTGATTAAACTTATAAAGGAATGAAAGGATATCCTTTGCATCTATATGTATGAAGAAATATCACATACCAATCTGTGCCACAAGTCCTTCAAAAGCTTAGAATATCACCAAAACATTATATTCAGTTACAAGAAAAGTACAGTCTTATATTATGAGCCTTTGTCTCTGGATAATAAAGTAAGTGTTTCATGCTGGTAGGATTGTATCTCAAAAGGTTCAGTTGACCTAAAATCAACAAATTGTTATCTTATTATACTTTAAGAGACTATTTTACTAATACCTATTAGGAAGAAGAAAGGTATTTTTTTGTACAGCTTCTTCCATTGTCACTACAATTCAAAGTTATCATTTCAGAAAAACAAACCACTCATAGCAAGTCTAAAACTGTGACAAACCTTAATGAGGGGAGCAGTCGCTGCCACAGCAGCAGCAGTAGAGGCAGCTACTTGGCTCATCTCATCCCTTTCATGAGTGACCAGCTTTGTCTTGTCTGAAGAGGATGTACCAACATAACGTGGCTCAAAGATTCTTCTCACTGGCCCCATTTGCTCCGATCTGAGGGGAAAAAGCAGTTTAATAGGTAAGAGTGAATTTATTCCTGAGTTCCATGCTTCCTAAGAAAGTATTATGACAAATTTCATTATAAATTAAAATACCAAACAACAACAAAGACCAACAGGATTTTTTATAATCACTTCAGGCTATCCACATGGTCAGGGTCAAGTAGTCACAACTATTTTCCATTTTTATCCTTTGACCTCAACTGACCTTTGACCTCAACTGAACTTTGACTAGAAACAGCAGAAATCATGTAGTCATGTAATAACACATGCAAAAGGTATTTCCATTTTCCAAATTTCTGTTACTGCAACATTACTTCCCATGTTTACATGAGATTTGGGTGACATTTAAATTGTTTTTTAACATTTTATCTATACGTTTCCATGCTGGTGACATTATTTTGAAAGGATTTTTAAAAAGGCGAAGTGAATATTATGGTCATTAGAAATAGTGTAATAATGCAGGGAATTTTACAAAACCACAAGTTTTTATACCACATGATACATGATGTGAGGGGGTACAAGTTGAATGGCCAGGCTCCTTGGATAGATTTTGTCATCATGCTACCCAATAGCTGGTACTGGGAATAGGGCACCAAATAGATCCCAATCTCTCTTAGGTAGAAGTTTCTAGAACAAAAATTTCAGACGATGAAGTAATATTGTTGACAAGACAATAACCAAGTAACACATGTTACAAAGCTGATACAATTTTTGTATCAGAATATGAAAAGTATGTTGCACATTGCTAAATCAATACGCTGACTAAGTGTTTACAGTTTGTAAGATCAAATCCTTCTGTACCAAATGACAGAGAGTGCAATACAGTCATTTCCTGGAGTGGGTTAACTCCAAAATCTGAGCAGCACTCCCCCCACCCCCTCCCTCCCCACGTAAGTTTTTGGTGCAGATTTGGCAACATTATTCTGCTACAACCATGGCCCTTGAATAGTGCAAAAAATGTAAAAGACCCATAGAGTCACGTTTTTAACATGTAATGGCACAAAATATGGCAACATGATAATGCCTGGCAGGTCCGCAATGCAAAACTGCACAATACGTTGAGTTGTGATGTCACTCATATGCTACTTAGCCACCCCATTTACTCCAAAATGTGATCAATGACTTCATAGAATTTAACTTGACTAAAAATGTCCATTTCTTTCAAACACTTTGCAAGAGATGGATCATATTCTATGGTTAGATAAGAAGTATTTATTATTTTATAAGGTAGCCACCACGTGAGATGCACAAAAGTGATACATCACAAATTATACTGCACTTGAATACTTACATCAGGGGTGGGGAACCTTTTTTCTCTGACAGGCCATTTTGAAGGTCATTACCCACTCACAGGCCACACACAAAGAGGCTGCAATATGCTTTCCCCATAGAGAACAGGCAAAGGGTCCCTAAACACTGGTAGGCCCTCAGGGGCTACAGGAAAATTTAAGACAAGAACAGGAGCGAAACCCCCTGAAGCCCTGGAATTTTTATTTATTTGAAGGCAATAGAATATTCATCCACTACCTTTAAATGAGATAGAATGTACACAGAGTATCACAATATGACCATATGTCTTTTTACTGATGTATGAAGTAATAATGAATGAGTACATATGAACATTGCACGCGACACCCACTGAAAAAACTGCGTACTTTAATACAAAGTTCATGTTTTCCTAATTTTTATTGCAAAATAGCCCTTTCAGTTTCTTACATTTAATTCACTCATCGGAGGAACAGTTCTAAACCCCCCTCACCCCTTCCCGAATCAGCCTGAATACATACAATGCCCACTGAGTTTCTTACTCTAATAGATAGACCTACATATGTGATAGTGTAATTCTCCACAAAATTATGTAGCTTATCTGCCATGCAAAGCTTCCATTACCCCCAGAAGTGGTTACAAGGGTTCTACAAATGATTTATGTCTAACCAAACGGTTGACAAGGTTCATTGTGCAGGGGCTTTAGTAATATAGATGTACTGGTAGTGTTTCACAGCAGATTTATGTGAAATACCCAGAAAGTGGTACTGTATAGGTGTAAGCAGGATAAAAGATGGACGCTGTGAGCGAAAAAAGTTGTCGATTACTTTTCAAGTGATTCTGAACTTACATTTATGAATGGTCTCAGGGCCGGGTGAAATGGTCTCGGGGCCGGAAGAAATGGTCTCGCCAGCCACATAAGGGCCGCAGGTAGGAGGTTCCCCACCCGCAATTTACATTAAGGGAAGAAATATTTACATTTTCAATCATAGATGTAGAAGGAACTATAATTAAAGAGGTTACACCAGGGAGTTGTTATGATGGAGATGCAACTTTCTATAGACTCTTTGAAGCAATGTTCATTTTCGACAGTAATCTTGCTTATCTCTTCAAACTTCCCATCTCAATGCCTAGGAAACCTTAGATCAGTGATGCATTGTCAAAATGACAATGAGAAGACACACCTCTCTTCACACTTCCCATCTCAATGCCTAGAATACCTTAGATTAGTGATGCATTGTCAAAATGACAATGAGAAGACACAACTCTCTTCAAACTTCCCATCTCAATGCCTAGAATACCTTAGATCAGTGATGCATTGTCAAAATGACAATGAGAAGACACAACTCTCTTCAAACTTCCCATCTCAATGCCTAGAATACCCCTTAGATCAGTGATGCATTGTCAAAATGACAATGAGACACAACTCTCTTCAAACTTCCCATCTCAATGCCTAGAATACCTTAGATCAGTAATGCATTGTCAAAATGACAATGAGAAGACACACCCCTCAAGTTGTACTCGTTAACTTTTCGTTGCTAGACACCAAGAAAAGATGTGAATTTTTTACCTTTCGTCATTATTGGTCACACTTAACATCACTTCATTTAAATTCAACAAAGATTTCCCTTTCAACTAACTTTTCAAATATGTTTCCTAATCATGGGCAAATTTGCTTAAATCTGAGAGAAATGTGTAGACTTGAACAATGTTTCTAACAGATGATGTGTTAAAATAGTGGGGGTACAATTGAAATACATTATTTAAACTTTGTTGCAAGTCGTTTTACTGAAAATCCTTGGACATCTGTGAAAACACACCTCACTTCAAAGCATGTATAAACAATGGTCTTTGTATTGGGATTACCTTGAAAAGAAAGGAGGGGATCAAAATTAAAAGGGTTTAGTCTACATAGACTTAACAATAAGAACAAACAGACCTGTCAATCAAAATGTGGTGCCTGAAAAGAATTAAACCATTTTCAAGCACATATTGTCTGACAGGTTTGTGCGTTGTTTCTCCATCCTAACAACTTCCCTGGTTACACTAATTAGTTTCATTGGTGAAACTCAATTTTATATATCTTTGTAATTTGGGACTTGATGTCTTCTTTTAACTTTACAAATATATAAAGATATGTACAGAATACAGATATGTTAAGATATGCACAGATATGTTAAGATACAGTATGTACAGATATACATGTAAAGATATTTTGTACAGATTTGTATAGAAATAAAGAGACATCTAAAGATGTGACAACAAAATATGCAGAAAACCCTGGAGAATAAATACAAACCTTTTTGAAAGGGATTCTTTCATCACTTTTCTCTTCTGTCCAGCAGCAAACTGAGTGACCCTTACATCACTAACTGAATCACCAGAGTGTGAGTAGACTTCTCTGTGTGTAGCTTGCCCTTGCTTCAATTTAAATGGTACCTAGAAATAAATCAGTGAAAACAAACTCATTGAAATTCAAGTTACTTCAGACAAAGAGGATAACTACAATAGACCTTATGCATTTTACGACACAACACAGAAAGTGCTCCCTAATTTGGAGGCAAGTGCTTATCAATGCAACTTATACCTACAAATGCAGACACCCGTAGTCTTCTACGAACACACACCAAGTCTGCGTTGTGCTTTGCCATGTACTTCATTGTTTTTGCTGCAAAATGATGTCCCATAATGTAAAAGGTCTAAAACAGTGGTTCTCAAAGTGGTCCCTACCCCGGGGACATTGGAAAGTCTCAGGTGAGTGCTACAGAGTACACAGGGAACAGGGGGACATTGGCACTGACCTGGGGGTCCCTGTGAATCAGGCACGTAGCCAAGAGGGTGAAGAGGGAAGCCTTCCTTGAGCATATTTTTTGTATTTTTTTAATAATTATTTATGATATCGCTAGTAACTCAAAACAGAACAAGTTTACGTGCAACTTACAAGGCCTGGGAAGTGCCATTTTCAGCAATCCGGGAGGCATTTTGGCCAAAATTTTTGGGCGCTTCGCGCCAAACTATGGTGGCGCTACGTTTAGATAGCTTGCCTGCCCTACAGGCTTGGCCCCTCCTTGGCAAATTTCTAGCTATGCGCCTGCTGGCGATTTCGACATCACTGCAGCGATTTAGTGTACAGTAAGGCATCCATGCAAGGGGTCTGTTTCCCTGTGCTAGTTCTCTCCTCCCCTTATTTCTCACTTTACCCCACCGTCCCAAACCCCTTCCCCTCTCCCTCCCCAAAATAAATTTTGTGACCACAAATTATCCAAAAATGGCATTAGAAATTTAAAAACTCCACCACTTGGTCCAATTTCTTCCGCATTTGGATTATAAAGTTAACTGAGGAGAAAAATATTGTTGAGCATCCGACTATGAATGGTAAGATGAGGCAAGGGGTAAGGGAGGGGACATTGGGACAGTTCAAGATGGTTGAAGGGGGCATTAGTCTAAAAAAGTTTGAGAACCACTGGTCTAAAGGCTAAGGAGACTTACCAGACTCTAAGTCAGATTCATGACTCCTGCCAAGGAGTCAAGTAGTGATTCCACTTTCCATGGAATCATGACTAATTATTGTAGTACAACTGGCTCTTAAAATCTTTTTCTTTGTTCTATCACAAGTTTTGTCTTCAGACGGCCATTAAGTAAGATTCTGTGAAAATGGCATTTTGGTATCTCAGCCAACGAAAAGCTGGTAGTGTGAGCCTATAGGTGTACTGACACTCAATGGTAGGATACTAATCAACAGTTATTGATGCTAGGGTGTTTTTTCTTCTGTCAGTTATGACATCATTGTAGGAAATGAGACTCCAATCAGAATAATGACTAATTGAGTAGAGGTTACCTGACTCTGAACATATTGGAGTCACCCTAGCTTAGAGAACAATGCCATGAGTACTTGTGAAGCATCTCTGGTTATGAGTATGAGTTACATGTCATTTTCATAAGTGTGAGCATAATTTTTAGCACTGAATTAAATATTTAACAATTTTAACCTCTTCTGATTACTAGTATGCCTACAATCTATTTCTCCTGGGTATCAGTTAAGACCACGGACTTATATACACGGACACAGGATCACGTGATCAATACGGTCGCCACTGTTCAAACAACTAAAATTTGCCCAATTTGACGATGAATCTGAAACATTTCGGACAAAATACAAACATCAATGGAAGAACAAAGTCAAAATCCTCAGAATCCTTCATTCTTTTTGCTGAATATGACCCGAGCTTGCATTCTTTCTAAAAATATTACAAGTTTATCACACAGTCTGTCAATACTGTGCCACTTGAGCAAGTTTAAACTTTTACATGCAATAGCAAGCAGGCGGCCATCTTGCTAAGCCTTTTTTTCCACGGACATTGGCGACAACTTACGGATAGGGTGCTAGCACCTGTGGCCGTACATTAGTGTTAGCCTAGCCTATATGCTATGTCCATATATATAAGAAGTCCGTGGTTAAGACACAGTAAGTACAAGGAAGTAGTAAGCACAAGTCTGTGGAACACCACTCACCACCCACCACCCATTACCCACTACCTCCACCCAGTTGAGTAGTTTTAGTTCAAAAATCTTTACTAAGGCAGGAAAAATTCAGCCAAACCTATCTGAATAGTGAACAAGCATAAACCATATCCTATATCAGTCTGGATCTACAATCACAATTTGGTATTAAACTGATTTGTTTACTTTGGGTAAGATAACTTCTGATGTCACTTCCACTTTGGTATGGAATAGTTTTGTTCTGAAACATCATGAAATATACTTGTTAGGAAAACAAGATAAGACAAGACCTTATGCATTGATGTCACACGTCATTTCTGAGGCAAAAACAAAGTAGCACGCTGCACGCATGCCGTACACTTCACACTCATGCAAACTAAAATCTTTAAGTGCGTAAACTGTAATGATACACGCTTGTCTTCAATGTAATGTCACATGCATATTAAAAGTCAATTTGTAAGATTAAGGTGATTTTTCCAAAATAAGGTTGGTGCAACTACTAATTCCCTTAGTTTTATTAAAATGCAATGACTTCTTCCGTATACTGAGCACTTATTTCTTCATCAGGTTATTATCTTACTCAAAGCACCATTTTCCACCAACCTGGCCTGGTTCTCTCTCAGATGGTACAGTTGATTTTCTTCCCTGCTTAGAATCGAGGCTGTGTTTTCCTGGCTCAAACCTTGAGGTGTCAGCTGTGTGAATATATGGAACACAAACGATACACATGAAAGGCTCAAATACCTGTAGCCTACAAAAACTAAACAATGTTTAATAAGAAACCTAATTTCTCTAGTCAAATATTTCCATATGCACTATGCTATGCGCCATGTTAGAACAAAACAACTGTTTGGGAGATACAATGAAGTCACTGACGTCAATGCTATGACTGAATTAGTAAAGGAATATGAATTTCAGGGCAGAGGACAGAATCAGTACAAGTTGCTTGAGTGGACCACTTTGTTTCCAAATCTTTCCACAGATAGTTTCTATATTAGAATAGAGAATTGTATTTAAGTTTGATGTCAAAACTCTAAAATATTTTAAGTCTTGTAAAGGTTAAAGGAAAATTGCATTTTGGGTTGAGCAATGCTGCAGTGAGTAATAGCCATCAAGCTATTTGTACCTCTACCTTAATGAAGCACTCCACTCTGTCAATGTAGAAGTACAGTATACTGTCCTTCAACTTATAATACTACAAATCTACATGGTAAGAAAAAGACAAAATGATAGTGAATATATTCCCCACTGTTCTAAGCAAAAAGTAGAGTAATTCTGAAAAATGTGGTCATATGATCAACAAATTCAAAGGTTTAAAGTAACCTGAGGAAACAAGTTCTTCACCAATTCAAATATCTGCTCTATTGAAGAAAAACTTGCGATTAGGAGATACAGTAAGTTTTTTTTTTTAAGTTTTTGTTTAACTCAAAACACAAAAATGAAAAATTAGAATAACAGATCCAGGTTACCACTTATTTAGATATTGGGAAAATAATGAACTTGTGGAAAGGGTTACTAAAATGTTGCTAATGCAATGAAGATAAAAATATGTGTTCGGAATAGTGCAACTGCACAATTCTAGCACTCAACAGGTCACAAGTGATATCAGTGTAGACATGTTAACTATATACAGTGTTCCTGTGTTGCAGAAAATGTTTGGACTGTTACCAGACTATTTACTGCATTCATTTTAAAATGTTAGCATTAAAGAGATAAGCTTTACTTTGAAAAAGGTAAATGATGCTGCAAACTTGGAGAAAAGGACTTTTCAATTTGTAAACATGTGAAGAGTGCATCGACATTACATCTTCTAAAGTACAATCCAAGTTCGTTGCAATTAAACTTAAGTTTTTCAACTGAGATCAATCTTACAATTTCAAGCCATTTTACAAGTTGGCCCTATATGAACTTTTGGACCTGTTATGTATCCTTTGACCAATTGCCATACAAAAGTACTAATGCTGTATCTACAACCTAAAATTGGTCATCGAACCAAAAAGGTATAGACAATGCATAATTGTGTACACAAAATATGTATGGACAGAAAAGCACTTTCAATACACACCTGCATCAAATACTTCCTTCAAGGCTTTGACTTTCATATGTGACTTTTGATTCATTACCATATGCATTACCCATGTTGCACCTGTGACCCACATTAGGTAGCAATGCATCACTGGACCAAAGAGGTATGGATAATAAATAAAATGGAAAATAAATAAATAATAATGTGTTTGACACACATTGACACAAACAGTTAGATAAGGATGTAGCAAGCAGATCTCTCATCCCAGACAACCTAACACTGTTCTGGAGACAACATTATGATGTAGAAGTGTTTTTTTGATAAAAATACTTCAAAAATTATTTTACCTTCTGGTGATGTTGACCCAGTCCGATGAGGGACATCTTTCACTTGACTTTGAACGGACCCTGCCAGTCTTTGGGCAATTTCCTCATAATCCTTTGGTAAAGTAGCAGGCAATGCAGGAGGAATGTTTTCAGTATCTTCCCTCGGTGACATTTGACCTCCTTCAAAAGGTGAAGATCTCTCCTTAAGATGTTTTCTCTTTATTCTCACACGGTGCGAACCACTACCAAGTGAAGTATGTGAGCCGGTACTGTCACTGCCATGAGTAGACAGGTTGGCTGTTGTGGATTTTTTCAGCACAGAGCTTGATGTTGAACATCTAGATGTGTTCATGGAAGTAGGGACTCCTTCTATGGTAGATGATTCCATCATCACATATATTCAAACTGTAGAGAATTTAAATAAAGGAGAAATGAAACAAAATTAAAAACCAGAAAGCCAAAAGGCTTAGTGATTCCTTGCCGTTCTTGAGGTATCATGTTTACAAGGTTTTGATCTTTTG
>WURT03064593.1:0-13705 GCA_009936505.3 Holothuria glaberrima | reverse complement strand
AAGAAAAGTTGAAAAAGTTTGGGTTTTTAATAGAGAATCTGCCCTACTTAAGAGCAAACCAAGAAATTTGATGGGGCTACTGCACGGTCTCCGTAGGGGAGTACGTTCCTCTAGAATCACGACTACAGTATTTGTGGAAACTTTACGTTAAATAAATCCAGTATGTTTGAAATGACGGGTGTTACAGCTAGATAGACCTGAAGATGAGAGCACGCGTAGCGCGCGAAAATTTTGTGAAGTTATAAAAAGAATTGTGACAGAACTTACTGCCTACGGACCTGATAAAGAGCCACGTGTAATACCTTCTGAGTATATCTATACCTTTACCACTTCTCGCTTACATGTAGTGTTTTAGTTCACTTTTTAGTTTCAGGTGACAAAAAGTGGGGGGACAAATGTGTTAGTGTTAATTTCTAATGGACCGTACCAGCTCGAAGCGCTATAACTACGGTGACGACGCCGGGACAGGGATTTGGGGATAATGCTTGCGGCACACGGGTGGGGTATTACAAATATTGGGGTGATGATATTGGACTCATTGGACAGTTGATTGGACAAGTCTAACAGTTTAATTGCGTTTGTACGTGTGTGATTTGCTTTCGATCGGAGTCAAATGGGAGTAAATGTTCCTCAATTTTATTCAATGGAGATGGTAGACCTTGAGAACTATTTGGTAATGTAAATGTAATTTCAGGTCAGTGGACATGTATTTGAGGTTCACCCATAACTTTAAGTGTATCAATAATCTAAGAGCAAGACCAGAAGAATCTAAACTAGATAATACAAACCCCAAACATTGCATCATTTGAGTCGTTGGTCATCATTTTGTCATGGTACAACCAAATAGAAATAGTAATATTTAACCAGTATATTAGGAGATGAAACCCTCCCAAACTAACCTGCGTGGGGCAAGACTAATCTCAACGGGGCAAGTCGACCCTGGCCCCACCCAGCATTACATATACATGTTATTGTGATATCGGTCAAAGATATTACACGCGTACTTGAATTGCAAGCACATCTTAAGTCAAAATGGCGCGACTCCTCAGGAAAGGAAAGAGCAGGACAAAATTGTTGACGATTGTTTATTCGCTTTGACAACAACTAGATAAAATAATGTCTTACACTAGTATTACTCCCTGTTAATTCTGAACATTGTTAAATCCAAGAGGGTAACAAGAGGGTATTACTCCTAAGTATATTCCGTTTACCAGATGATTGTATTTTTCCAGTCAGCGATCGCACCCACCCATAATAAGGCTTGTGACCTCATTCTCTGAAATGGATGCCCCGCCCACTCAGAAAAATTTCGTGTTTGGTATCTATCATGCTGGTGGACTTCAGTCTTCTGAATAATGCATTAGGGTAGTCTTGATTTTAAGTCAATATACCGACTTATATCAGAGCGGTAACATCAAATGAGCATTTGGGACAAACGTCGAGTTTCCTATGAATATAAACCAAGCCCAATTATCGCTGCATTCCATTAAGACGTCTGAACTGGAGCCCTTATCATGCTCACCACTTGGGTAGCGTTTTGTGGGTGGTGAAACGGATGGCTATATTTTTTTCAACAATAACATCCACCCGTAGTCTTTGCGTTTGACGCACACGTAAATGAGAAGATGTCCGACGGACAGGCAAATGGCGTAAGAATCGATCATCAAAAACACCGACAAAACGGTCGCTCTGAGTAACATTTAACAAAACTGAGTGTGCATTTTCAGGTTTACAACCAACAAGAACGTCATATCAATTTCGCAAGCTAAAGAGTGGAACGAGGGGAGGCAATTTGATTCTTTGGCCTCCTTCTCTACGTGTGCAGTGTTGTCGTACAGAACTCCAGTAGTTCAACAAACTACTAGCGCATTGCATGATGTTACAAGTTGGGAAGAGCAATAAAAAACTTCTCACGCAGTCCGCGTAAAAAGGAGAATAATAATAAGAGAGAAAGAAAGAAAGCAGTTAGTTAGATGAGGCTTTACGGCTCAGTCTGTAACCAATTGGTTTAAGTCAGGCCGGCCACGGCCTTTTTACCAGTTGTGGCTCACTGGCTTGTTTTCCCTACTCCATTGCTTATGCTGAGCACCAAGCACAATGGTAAATAATATATGTGCTGAGAGCAGGGCAGGCTGCATTGAACTTATGTAACATATAAGTGTGAGAGGGTTCACATTTCTACTACCTAGGTGGGATTCAAATTCAACTCTTTGCCATACAGGCCTTCTAGGATGATTAAAGACAGCAGGTTGGCAAGGAGACGTGCTATCGTGTGAAGTGTCGCCGACAAAGGTATGGAATGAATTTGAAACAAGGGAATGCTTTTGAGGCTCCTACTCATAAGAAGACATATTTTGGAAATTGCTTATCTTTAGGGAAATAATTCGCAGACTCGCATTATACTTGGCAGACACATTTTCTTGGGGGGGGGGGGGGGGTGGGGGGCGTCTCAATGACGATGACAACTAGATTGTCAGAAATGGATTTTTAATGCAAAATTTCGGAGCGCTTAGACCATTCGCCATGGTTGGTTCTCAATATCTTATGCCCATAATAAGGAATATAAGGCTACTCTGGCCAAACAAAAAAAAATCCAAACATTGGAAGTATACAGCTCCAAACTCTGTAGGGATCTCGCATCAAGAGGGGATCATAGAGCAATCTAACATCATGAGTAGTCTATGGAAACACTTGTCAGGTTTGCAGCATGGCGTAAAAGATTGGAAGCATGTGTTTGCCGTTAGACATTTTTCGAAGCATTTTCACAGCGCGTTTCACGGACACCCATAACCTTTTTAGATGGTGAATGTTATGTTATTAAATGTACATACTTCTAAATCCACGAACCTTTGGCCCATTCCTGCCCCATTCTCGCTCACACAATATTGCAGGCTGGTCATCTGAATTATTATTGCCCATTGAAGCGAGTGCACGCCAAATGATTTTCAATCTGAATTGATCCAAAAGGAGTTCTAAGCAAATGATTTCTACAGGATGTGAAACATAAGTTCTGAAGGATGAGTTTTTGACCCATTTTTATTGCTTTCCGTTACAAATCTTTCACAAGCTACCTAAATTTTACCTTACCTTTTACTGTTACACCTTTAGTTCAAGTTCTTTCCATTTTCTTCTTCAATACCATCTCAAATGTCTTCGCTTCATTTAACAGTCAATCTGTTTCAAAATTTTATTCTGCGCAGGCGTGATGATGCAAAAGCATAGTTGATTACTAACTTTTGCAGGAAAGAAAGCTTCACGCCTTCTAGTAGTTTTGAGAAGAATAAGATAAACATATTTGAAGCGAAGTAGTGTTCTTTTGCAGGTTACAAAGAACTCAAAAATCAGACTTATCTTCTTGACAACATCACTCTAGTTAGGGAAAGAATGTACTTGAAAATACTGCCTAAATGCAAGCAATTTTAGTAATAGAAATGTTTTAAAAGTAAACATTTCGGCCCGCTTCCATCACAATTGTTTCCGTTAGCTCCTCGAGCACCACTTACCCTCAATGGCAAAATTCATTTCGTAACAACTATGTCCATGTACATATCCCGCTTTTTTGAGCGTCCAAAAATTGAAATACACTCAGATTCGCTATTGACCCCTCCAGGTGCCTTAATAGTAACCTGTACTTAGCCATTAGGCCTACTCTTGAATTTCATAGAATATGATACGAAATCTTATTAACAGAGTAACTTGCAACCAGTCTTCAGAGGTCTTTGCCTCATTTGCTTCCACCAGAATTCCTCCCTAATTTTTGCCCCTTGACCCCACGCGTAAAAGCTCACGCCTCAAGCTCGTGTTGCGCCTTTGGTGCACTTGAGATTTTCCATGGTGCCACCTTCCCTCGAAATCCCTGGAATCGCCCCGTCTCACGTATAATATACAGAGCTGACTACCTTAATGGAATGTCTTATTAGTGGGGACGTTCATACTGACATTTGGGCCAAAGATCACGCTGCCGATGAAAGCAATCTCGGACAGATTATTGTGTTTCTTACATTCGGGAAGTACTTGTTTTCTAGGGGCCCGTTCCACAAAGAATTATGCTCGATCTTAAGTTTGATTTATCAAGCCTAAATTTCATTATCAAGCGTAAGTTTGGAATCAAACTTATCTCCGTTCCACAAAGAAACTTACGGCTGATATTAAGCGTAAAGTTGAAACGGATCAAGCGCAACTTTAAGTAGTGATCCAAATCTAACTTCAAGTCTAACTTTCGAGTTTCTTCACTTCCTTGCCGTCCGTCACTGTTTTATCAGAACCTCACTCAGGGGTGATACCATGCATACGAGACAGGGTTGGAGCGCTCTTCCCCCACTTTGGCCAATTGGCGGAATATTTGACGTTAGGTGGCAAAAAATATGCTTTTGGGGTTAAATCACACGGCTTCCTAAAATTTTGTCCAAAATCTCATGACTAATGGACAAATAAAAGTAGTCACGTAGATTCCGGTAATGTCTAAATTTGATTCCAATTGTTTGGTAACCAGTCGTAGTTTGAATAGAAGGTACTACTGGTTTAAATTGTATCTTGAAATATGTAGAAAATTTAAGCGTTCTTAAATCAAATACTTTAAATAGTTCGCACGTCGGGATCCCTGGGACAATTTGTTATGCCGGAATATTATATTTACTTGCAAAGAAAGGCTGCAGTATCATCTCAGATACGTTCAAATGTATCATAGAACATATTGTAAATCTCAGATACTGAAAATGGAACGTTTTCCAACCCCCCTCCTCACCGTCTCCAATTTGTAAATTCTTTTTTCATTGTGAGTGGGGTGCAATCCTTTTAACACTACTTGTTCTTTTCACCCGAAGCTGATTGCTAGATATTAATGTATTGCATTTATGAGTTCTTACTCAAATCTTCCTTGGAGAGCACCCACAAACTCTTTACCACTGTCACCGGTACATGCCTATTACTAGCTTTATTCTATTCGAAAACACACTGCAAAGTTATGTGAAATTTCATTGTTTTTAAGTGCCAAATGCTTTGAAATCTTAGGTAAACGTGTCCAGTTTTAGGACCCTAGACACTTAACCGGTATCGGCCCGAGGGAACCATTATATCTATATGTTAAAAGGAAAACACAGTCATCCCAAACTTACTTTACTTTTCAAAGCAATGTTACAAATTTCCTCGCACTCTTCTTACAAGTGTCTTTGATGCTGTTTCAGAGCATGTATTCCACATCGATTGTAAACTAGGGGGTTATTCTGCATGACTTTATCAGTTCAGTGATAAAAAGTTTACTGAATGATGTTAGAGAGTCGGTCAAAATTTGGATACCAAGGTCTAATAAGTCAATCTGGCGTGACTGCATTTTACCTTCCATTGTATTTCAGTTAATGTGCCAAAATACATGAACATGAAGATAAAAAAATACTTATATTTCATTGCAAATGCAACTCAAAGCTTAGATATTTGTATTTCATCAACCATATCCATGTTTCCAAACACGCTAACTGCTTAATAGAAGAACGTGTATGAGAAAATAGTATACTCCATATTCCCAATGAAAAAAGGCGAAATGTTTAAAACACTTCTTTTTCTGTATCATCCCTTCCAACCTTTCCTAACCACTTACCCTACTATGATAGGCATTGCTGAGTGATTATTAAGAGCATGTACCTCATTTAGCCTATATCATTAACCTGACATTTTACAACAAAGTTGGTTTGTTAATAACTGTTGAGGATGAAAATGAACACTCTTGCATTGTTGGATTGTTATTACTGTACAATGGCAATAGTTAATAATCTCACCTTCCATCTGAAAGAATTTGTAAATGACTTTCACCATTATCAAAATCTGACTTTCTTACCATCATGTAACACTCCGATCAACCAATTAATAGAAATAAACACTACTCAGTTTGCATGCATCAGTTCTAAATTAAAACTTAATCTTTTCACAATACAAAAAGACAGCAGCTGGCTTTGTCAATGAGGACAAACATTCTTAACTTCAATCATTGTTGAATCAATGATTAAAAATAAAACTTTTTGTCTAACAAATGTGAGCTTTTCAACTTGAATTTTAAAGTAAGTAAGTGAGTATGTTTACTCCAGCTTTAATAAACTTCATCCCAGTGTCATTTTAGTTAACCACAGCACTTTGTTTAAAAGTATGATTAATGTTTCGAAAATTGTATTTGATTAACAAATGGTGTATGTGTGTTCTATTTGATTAAAACACACATTCATTTTTAAGAAATGTATTGAATCAAATAGGTCATTTAAAATCATTGTCAAGGTCATGAACGTATTTAAAGGTATTGTGAGATGCCACCAACTAGAGCTGTTTTCACTCTACAGTTAAAGAATTGAATTCCCCAGTGATAGATCAATTGGAATTATTTCAATATCTTTTACCTTCGAAGTTACTTTACACCTGCTCAAAGTGTGATGGCTTCTGAATTAAAAAAAACAAAGGCTAACATTATCTATGTTAGGTATTTCCATCTTTCACTGTCACAAATTTGCACATTTTAGCCCATGTTTATTCATGATACAAGCGTGAAAAAAATTTACCCTGAAATATGGTCAATATATGTAATGAATTTTGATTGAAATTGCCGCTATTTTCTGGATTTTTCATACTTTTCACATCAAATAGCCAAATATGTAATTTCATATTACCAGAACTTTAAAAAGGACAAAGGCAGGTTAGTCCAGTTCTACAGAACATAAGTGATTATACAGGTCTTATCTTTCTCTGTCAGGAAATTAAAACATGAACCAGGGCTTTACATTAACATTTGCCGATTGCCCGGGGCAAATAAAACTAAAACATTTTACAGGGCAAGGTATCTCTTGGTTCCACTTGCCCAAGTGGTGGAGTGATTACTCTTATCTCAAACTTTGAAGTAGAAAAATCTTGCCCATATAGTATGAAGGAAGATTATTGAAAATTTCATATTACAAATCACACCAATCTTTAGAAAAATAGGGTCTTGGTTTAAGAAACCTTGAATGAAAACTTTTCATTACTATAAACGTGTTACAACTTAAATATCCAATGATGGACGAAATGTCCAGTTCAGTGTTTTTGGAAGAGTTTTTTAGGAAACGTTTGTTACCTGGGTAACTGCAAACAACCATGTGGGAATCAACATTTTGTCTGCCTAACCAAAGCGGCAAGTGGGAAAATACCAAAGCAAGTGAGTTTCAGTGGCTGCTTGGCCAACTTGGCAAGTGAGTTGGAAAGTGTAGAGCCCTGTGTGCTTTAATTTAAAATTTTTGTTAAATTTTACCTTTATCAAAAAGGAATGGCCCAACTTGACTTAACGGGAAATATTGCGTTTAAAATGCACTTACATGGCATGCAAAGAACATACCTTAAATCATCACCAAACCGTTCAGTCTCAAGAAATAAACTCTAGCAAAAGCTTTATTTCCTTAAAATATTGAGCATTACACGAGTGATGGATGTTGCATCATTTGAATTTTTTAAAGTTTGGATGAACGAATTACTTTTGTGCAACAAATAACAGTTTCTTTCTGTGAGAGGCCTAGTTTTGAAAGGAAAGCAAACGTAGTTCCTTCTTTTGAATTTTTTATCTATTAATATTGGTTTAAAACACATGGAACTTTTTTGTTCAACAAATGCAATATTTCCCTTTTATCTGCAGTTCCTATAGTTCAGTCTCCATATACAAGCGATGAATGGTCTGTAATATTACATATCTGTTTCTACACAATACCACATTTAATGCTAAAAACATCTCCAAAGTCACAATCCCCCTCCAAGGAAAGTATAAACATTTGCTTGCATAAACTATAAATTTCACCAAGAGCAGCAGTGGAATAAGCAATGTAAGTACAGGTCCTGCTGCTATTTGGCAACATGAAATTTATTAATGCTGAGACTTTGATTCTTCCTAGGCCGCTACTGTAAGTTTATGTATTCTGCATAGTTTTCACTTTTTATCACTTTCTGAAATTTCACATGGAAAGCTTGTTCTTTAAAAGTTTCCTCGTCTGATTTTGCTGGAGAGAATCTCAAATGGCTAACACAATAAGAATGTGCCTAAAAATACAAAAAAAAGTAAATTGCAGTCTTCCAGGGGGTCCATCAATCTAAAGTTTACTACCAACAATTTACTGTGTCACCTTAAGTGCCTTTAAGTAAACCTCTGTAGTGCTTACAAGCATGTCGGAATGTGTAAACCAGAAAGATTAAACATACTTCCTGAGAAGCTTCAGGAACCCTAGTCAGAGTAAGGCAGGGTGATGGTATCCTTAGAGGCCTGCTGCCTCTTTCATTGGCAGTAGGTTCACAATGTTGATGGGGCTGAAGCTGTGACCGACCAGCCATCATTCACAGAAAAAAGTACTTCCTTCATCAGTTCGGAAGATTCCCCCTTTTGGGAGAATTTCGTCTTCCCCCAATCGGGAGAAAAATTGCTCATGGGCGCCACCGTTACGCCTATTTTACTCAAGATTCCACTCCTTCTTTGTGTGTATTGTCAATGGTGCATGGGTCGTGGAACCTCCTGCAAAATTTGAGAGTAATGTAATGGAATTGATTTTTTATTTTGTAGGTGCATTCTTAGCTATCAAAAAGCTGTGTCCTTATTGATGGTTCACCACGTCATTTTTAAGCGAACAGACATTCTTTGTTCTTTGTTCCTGCTAAACTTTGACTTTGTTAGAATAGCAAGCTTGTACCAACATGTTTTTCTATTCTTCCAAACGAAAGTTTCTCCCAGCCTGTTTAGGGTATGGATGAACAAAATACACATTGTGGATTGTAATTGTTGAGCAGTCTGAGAAAGACATCAAGGTACACTTTACCTGCACAGTAACCACATCTCCACTTTATTAAATGCTCCGTTTCATACATTTATTATTTGGGCAGTGTAAATCTTCGGTAACGTTTTCAGTTTCATTTTTTAATTAATTATTTCATTAATGAGGAATTAATTGAAATATTTAAAATGAGGATGTTTCACAAATTGAAAATGAAAGCCCATCAATTCATTTTTCTGACATATTCCACTGCCGACCTAAATTGTTCACAAAATTTATTTAGTTAATGTAATGAAAAATGAAAAAAAAATGAAACGAAAAGTAGATTTGTTCAGAATATCTGCCTATTTGTTTAATTATTTTCCAAGTGTTTAAAAGCTTGATCTATTAGTGTATAATAGTCGGTACGGAGTGATTGTGACTTTAAAGTCATAATCACTCAGTACGGATTATTACACACTAATAGATCAAGCTTTTAAACCTGTTTACAGAATTTCGCTCAGAAAATGCATCATATTCTTAGGTAATACTGGTGTTTCAACTTCTGCAGAAAAAAATGCAGGAACTTTATGTACAACAAGAGTATCATTATAAACTATGGCTGAATATCTTATATTTGCTGCTTAATATCAGACTAGTTAGTAACAATGAAATGTGCTTTGAAAAATGAAAGTTGAACTTATTTGTAAGAATATTACTCTAACAACTCTTACCAATATTATTATTATTTTTAGACTTCAGATTCACATTAGCAATGAAGTGGGCAATACGATCTTAGAGGGACTATTTATTACAACAGCAGTAAAAATCAAATAAAGTATTTTGCTTTTATATGGCCCCATATGCGCCAATATTTAGGAACTGCAATATAATCCAAAGTCAAGCACGCTATAACCCAGGTCAATCTCATGCAGTAGCATAAGGTGACTGTGGATTTAACAGGGACCTGGACAAACCCTGTTATGTTTTTCTTTACATTGTGACATTTTACCTCACAGTATTAGTATAACTCTTAAGTGCTGAAGGAAGAAAAAATAGGAACCTCTTTCAAAGACATCATAAAAGGAATCAGACTAGAATTTGACATGATATTCCACAAGGTTACAAGATCATTGCCTAGAGATATATTTCTAGGATTGCTTTTTAGCTAGTTTGTGGACTTCAAGAAAGGCATCAAAAAGCTGCCCGTCTATTTGTCTCAAAGGTCCAAATGATTTCCACTGACGAAGCCTCCATTATTTTTTCTCGAAAGGATAAGTTTTTTTTTAACACTGTTAAAGCTGACAGCCACATTGACAAACTTTTGAGACCCTGAAATAGAATCAAATTTTTATTATCAAAATTGTTTAAATCGGGATACACAAGTAGCTCATACAACACGTCACTTTTAATTGTGAATCATTTACATTGACAGTGTTCACTTGGCTTCATACCCAAAATGTTAAAGTATTTATTTTCAGAGCAATGCCATTCTGTCAATTTCCTGGCCTCAGGAGAATTTACGAAGTGATCATTGGCGAGGAAACGACTTCTCTTTTGGGAGGGGGGTTACTGTATGTTCTTCGATCACCGGCATGAGGAAAGGATCTACATGGTTAGGGGGTATGCCCCTCCCCCTTTGAAAGAAGTTTTAAACAATTACGTTTTCTTACATGCAATATGGTGCTGTACTTGCTACAGTGTATCTGAAAAGTAAAATTTGTGCTGAAACATTTACATAGTACAAAAAGTAAAGGTTTCAGTGTTACAGGAGGGGGAGAGGCGCACTGCATGCAAGTGACTGGCCTTCATCAACTACCTCAAATTTGAAATAAGCAATAAGTCACTCATTGTGTACAATGTAGGTTACTTATGCTTGTTCCACAATGGTTGATAACTTGTTTAAAATCCAAGCTGTAAACAGCCTTTGCCTTCTGCTTATTCCGACTTGACTTGTCTTAGTTTATCAAGTTATATCATTGCCAGGGCGAATGGTTATGATAACAGCTGCTAGGCTAAAGTGAGCCTAGTCTGACAAAACAGTTATCAACAAGTATAATAACATTTATTTTGAGATATAGTAATATTCCGTTGTTAATACATAAAATACAGCCAATTGTTTCTAGTATTTGAAGGGGCATAGGCTAGCACTGAGGTGTCACAGAGGCAGTGAAGTTGAATAAGTTCATTATTTGTAAAATATCAACAGTTTACAGTTCAGCTTACCTTAGCATAAAATTAGGAAACAATAAAAGGCAAGCTTTCATCAGACTTACACTTGGACCATATAGTAAGTACACGTTCAATGATACCCCCCCCCAAGTTACTACGCTAGAACACAGCAAATTATGTGAGATTTTCCTCATGTGCAACGTTAAGCCCTAGCCTAACCATATATCATGGCTCCAGCCTATAAATGTAACTAAGTCACGGCCACAAGTCACCCACTCAATGATCTCCCTCCCTTCAGTTCTCTTTTGTTACCCTAGTTCAGATTTGTTTTAAAACTAAAATGTTTTCAGTGCTGGAGAAAGCTTTGGCAAAGTTATCCCATAGCATAAGGTGGGTATATGTGGCATGGGCAAGCCTACGCTGTTTGAAAGCCTACAATCTTGGACAAAACTCGTTGGGACACCCCCGCTCCCCGTCACAATGTTGACCACAGTTATCCTGTTTACGGAATATAGTCACTCTTTCTGTGCAACATTGGAAGGGGGCGGGGGTTTTAGGTAAACCTGGGAACTGAGATTCAAGAATGTTATGACAAAGTGTCCCAACAGTTTTGACCAAGATTGTAGGCGATAGGGGAAACACCGGCGATAGCCTTGGCCCCTGGCCAAGGTAAATATAACTTAAGGCTTAAGGCTTGATTAGGGCTAACACTAGTAGAGGTCTTACCCATTGGAATTTCTCACGTTAATAAATCCTAACGTTATGACCTAGGTTATGCCAAGAAAAATTTTAGTAGGCCTGAGGATAGTCAACTTAGTGTCACTAGTAATGGTAGTGTCCCGTATATTCCGAGTGGTCACGTCATGATGCCCAAGTAATTAGAAAGCAAGAGTTGTCCTTGTCTTAGACCCTAGTTAAGCCTAACGTAACTTGCTAGGCTAACGTTCGGCCTAGTCAAAAATTATGAATCTGATTATCAAATTTGGTCAATTTGCCCTGATCAGCAGGCCCCTAAACGTTGGGCGTAACTAAGTTGGTCTGATGATAGCATCATCATTTCCAATGGACCTAGGCCTAGGCCTGGCCTAAGTAGGCACTAAGCCTATACCGTAAGTCATGATGAGAGCGACCAAAAGATAACTGCCTGACTCATGTTTTACTTTTAAATTTAACTTTTTGTTGGTTGAACCAAATTTTTAAAATGAAAGAACATTTTTAAGCCATTGTTCGCCTCAACATAACTTCGGTACGTACTTCACACGAACGCTGTTAGAACCCCATCACTCAGCCTGTTTAACATGTTGAATCAGATAAACCTAATAGATATTAGAATACAGGGTTCAGCATACCTGAGCCAATTTTTTACATTGCTTCACCACTTCACGTACTGCTAACAAGGGATTTTAAATGATATCATGTCTAGTCGGCGATACAAAACAAATTTAATCTCGATTAAACTAACCGGATTGTGTCTACAAATCAGTGTTTGCTTGGTCGCCGACAGTATTGCGTTGTCCAAGTTTTATGCATAGCCGCATAAAGGTGACCTAACGACATTGAATCAATTATCATAGTGTAAGTTTGATGTTGTGAAACGCAACTTAACGATCAATCCTAGGATAAGTTTTACAATGAAAATATCAAACTTAAGATTAAACTTATAGGATTGAACTTAAGTTCATCTCTGTAGAACGGGGCCCACGACTGGTTTGTTATTACCCTATAGGGAAGTCACAGGCCGCCAACCCATAGGTCATTTTCTATGGTACCTTCATCCAAGTTGGTTTGTATGCGCGCTGATTTCTTACGCGCTTACAACGTAAAAGCAATCAGTGCGTTCCCTTTCTGAGTTTAGAATAGTGTGCGTTAAGTTTTGAAAATACAGAGTGTATTTGCAAACAAACACCAAACTGTTCTAACAAGTGCATTTGATGCAATACGTTCTTCGTTTTATACAGAGATAACTGAATGGAACCACTGGCAATGTGAAATTAAAACTTCCGTTCCGGAATTTTCTAGGCCCTTTTTCCAAATAGACCGGTTTTCCAAGGATTATGAGATGGAGATTTTGTATCCGTCGTTTTTGTTAATGGCCCGTCTCTGTGGCCAAAAAAACGACGAACACCCAAATTTTATCGCACAATTTTTAAATTATCTCATCTCTCCTTGAGAAGGATGATATATTTGCCTGTTGGGCTGTATAAGACAATGTCAGCTGGAATAGCAACCGTTTTCATGGTAACAGTAAATTTTTCAAAGACTAAGGATTAAACCACGTTGGAGTACCCAGGGTAAAAGGATGTCCATTACTGAAGGAGGGACAAAGTGTGTCTGTCTTTTTGTGTGTGTTAGTTTGTGTGTTAATATTTCCTAAACGACTTGTCGAATTTGCCACACAAAAAACCGGAGGCAAAGATTTCAGGTTAGAGGTCAAAGGTCAAATGTTGTGAAAGTTACATTTATACTATAATTCCAAGAGGACACATCTTACAGACATGAAACTTCACACTTATAATAAACGTGTCTAGTACTACCAAAATATGTGGTTGTCACGAAGTGACCGCGTTTGCTTTGTATTATTCAATTGTTTAGGCCATGCACTTGTAGTGTTTGAATATTCATGTCGGGGAGCCTGTTTGTCACCTGACGATGCAGATTGTGTGTAAAAGAATGTACGGGGTTAAAAGGACCCACAGGATAATCCGAGCAAGCATGTGACTTCTCTGTTAGGCAAAATTTTATGCAAAGTAGGAGGTCTCCTGTGAGAGGCATTACGACAGAGAACGTGATAGAGA
>WURT03064582.1:0-13705 GCA_009936505.3 Holothuria glaberrima | reverse complement strand
TAATAATAATAATAATAATAATAATAATAATAATAATAATAATAATAATAATAATAATAATTAATAATGGCTCCCTGGTCTAATTTGTCAAAGCATATTTTAACCTAGTCAGTTTAACCCTGCCCCGAGGTAGCGTGTTTACATTTAATCTTTTCAATAATACCCCGATATCGGGGAGCAAAACGTGAAGAAACTCACTTCCCAACCAGAAAATGTGGAGAGTCAATCAGAGATGAGGACGCCTATCTGATATGAATATCCATACAGTTGCGAATTGTCTCCACATACTACGTATGAAATCTACCCAAGCTCCCAACCTTGAGATATCGTGTTAACAAGGTTTTCGATTTTTGAAGTCTATTGTCCCAGTTGACCTTTGACCTCCACCATCAGCAATAGAGTTTTTCCTCTTAACATGACAAATCTATATACCAAATATGAAAACTGTCTATCATTGCTATCTTGAAATATTGTGTTTACAAGCCATTTACAGGGTTTTTGCAGTTTTACCTCCGGTTACCTCAGATGACCTTTGACTTCTACCAAAACAATAGCGTTTTTTCTCTCAACATGAAAAATCTATATCCCAACTATGAAAAGTGTTGGTCATTGCTATCTTGAGATACCGTATTTACAAGGTTTTCGGTTTTTGACCTCTGGTGACCTGAGTGAAATGCCTTTGGTCGCCACCAAAAACAATAGGGTTCTTCCTCTCAACATGAAAACTCTGTGTACCAGCTATTAAAATGTCTTTCATTGATTTCTTGAGATATCGTGTTTACGAGCCATTTACAAAGTTCTCACAGTTTAACCTCCGGCGACCTCAGAGGACATTTGACCTCAAGTTCACCAAAAACAATAGGGTTCTTCCTATTAACATGACAAATCTATATACCATATATGAAAAGTGTCGGTCATTGCTATATTGAGATATCGTGTTTACAAGGTTTTCAATTTTTGACCCCTGGTGACCTCAAATGACCTTTGACATCCCAAAACAAAAGGTTTCTTTCTCTTAATATGCCAAATCTGTATACTAAATTTGAAAAGTGTCGGTCATTGCTCTCTTTAGATATCGTGTTTACAATGTTTTCAGTTTTTGACATCTGGTGACCTCAAGTGATCTTTGACCTCTACCAAAACAATAGGGTTCTTTTTCTCAACATGACAAATCTACAAATTAGATATGGAAAGTGTCGGCCATTGCTATCTAGAGATATCGTGTTTACAAGCTAAGCGTCGCAAACACACACGCATACACTCCCACGACATCACATCGCAGAGATTCCTTGTCTACCTTCGGCAAGGAATAAAAAAAAACTTGACGTCACTGTTCACTGCGACTCAAACCTTGACCGATGTCAGTTTTATTGGTTGAACACTTCAACTGACCAATAGCAATAGCGCTCCTCACTATTATGTATATGTAGACTTGAAGCTCCACCCCATGCAGTATCAGCATATACGTACCATAGTCATTGTACATGCTGGTGCATGCTGCCCTAGGCTTCAGTACAGTAAGTGCGTAAAATTTAATAACAGATCGACGTTGCAGGACAGCACACTGTGTAACAGTTGTTTTGTGATCTAATTGTGTCATTAAATCGAAGCCACAGCTTCGATTGTAGGTAGCGGACCACTAATTCAATCTTCTTACACCAAAAATATTGACTGACAAATTTAGTCCGTTAAAAATTTTTATGGGAGCTTGTTTCTGACTGAAATACTTATAAACTGTGATCAATTTTTCACATTGTTTTTGAAAGCAATGAGTTAAGATACAGACCGCGCAAAATTTAAGGCAATTTGACCAATTTTAGTGTCATTTTTATTGTATTACTCCGCCCTGTGAAGTGTCGTCTTTGAGTACAGATCAGGGCTGGAAACATGTTCCTATTATCGGACCATTCTAGCTCAAAATTTCAATAGACCTTATGCCAAATAGCAGATAGTGAAGCACCATGGGGAGGATAATTCCAGACCGAAGAGCTTGATCATTGTGACGATCAACCTTCTCCATGGTGACGATCTACTTCGGTCGTCTGTTCTTGGAATAATCCTTCCCAGAATGCAGTTTTGAAGCGCCCTCTTTCTATTTGGCATAAAGTCTATGGTCATGGTATGGAAATTTGAAAATGTCATAAGAACCCTTATTGTAAGCTTTAACCAGAGGGGTATAATGTCCAGGTTGAAAACTTCTACATGGATCTAGGGGGAGGGGAAGTAGCTTAAATTAGTGTGTAAGTCAGTGGAGCTATAATTAGTGGTGCGCTACCCGTAGGGATTGCTCTACCTTGCTCCGTCCAAATTGTTGTCCTCTGTCTCCGAAACAGTAAAAGGCTGGAACAGTTGCACCAGCATATTATAGATTATCATTATCATTGCAATCCGTACATCACATGTACATAGTTTTGTCCTGTTGGTGCAACAGGCAAGGTGCTTCCGCTTAGGCCCTATGTGGGAAATATTTAACATTTGAGAAATTTTTTTATTATGAAAAGAATCGTAATTGGGGGAATTTTCGTTGTATAAACATAATTGTTTGCTTTTCAGAATACATCGTGATCTAGGGAAACTCCTAGTAAAAATCTATCATATTGCAGAAAATTGCGACTGTTTCAACAAGTCAAGATGTTCAAGGTGTGGAATTACTGTGCATACCGTTCCGTGGGAAGGAACAGCGTTCCGTGGGAAGGAACAAAGTTCCGTGGGAATTAACAGCGTTCCGTGGGGAGGAACAGCGTTCCGTGGGAAGGAACAATATAAGTAAGTGAACATGCTTTGCCACTCCCCATCGACCGGAGAACATAGCTAATTTTCGGCTTTAAATTACATCTGTTTGAGAACGTTTGCTACGCAAGGGTATAATGTGCATGTGTAACGTGTGAAACACAGTTTATAGACGGGGTCTGGTGCAGAAATATTGTAATATGAGACCGGGAGGGGCCCCGGACGTTATGGACATTATGCACAAGGGCTGTGTTTGAGTGCAACGGAATCATACAGGCAGCATGCCACCATTTATTCCTCCATTGACTTACACACTTATTTGGGTCCGTTTCGTGGCCCCTGGACCCTTGTAGAAGTTTTCAACGGACACAAGCTACCCCTCATATGAAAGCTGACGAGTAGGCCTTTCACAAAGATTTCAAATTTGTGTACCACGACCGCTGAGATTTTGAGTAAGAAGGGCCTGTATAGTAGAGTAGTGGTTCCTGTTTTATTTACTCATTCAAAATACCATTTTGCATCGCGGAAGGATATATTGCAAAAAAGTGCCTGAAGTACCTCCAATTTTCTTTATTTTTGCAGAATGAGTACTTCTACTACTTTCCCACCTTATACACATCACAAATTGAACCCATCGCTTAACTAACATGGTCTAATCTGTCCCGCAAAAAGTTTTCCGATGGTGAAACTCGTAGGGTAACCTCCTCTGCTGGGATTCACCTTGAATTGGTGGTGTGCTACCTGCAGCACTGTTCAAGGGCTTGTCTCAATGTTGGCTCTACACAGTTACAGGTGCTCGCCGCTTGGTACTAGTATAGACAGCAGTAACATTTGTATCAAACTGTCAATCATCATTTATAGTAATAGCCTTACAAGTGTAAGCTGGGTTTCTTCAAGAGGCTTCGATACGTACTAGCCTGCAAGTACAGAAATGTCTAGTTTTACCTGTCACATCATAGAAACAGGGTACTGGAAGACAAACGAAGATTACCACTACACAAGAGGAATGGTGAGATCATATCAAGAATTTGCATCGTTTAAATTTCCATGCAATGAACCATTGGGAACATGTGTGCGTGCGTGCGTTGGTGGGTGAGTGCGTGTGTGCCTGCCTGCCTGTTTTTTAAGGAAAGTGCCGGGCAGACATATATTCACATATTTAGTTCTGTTCCCCCCCCCCTCCCTGAGAAAAGTCCTTCCCCAACAAAGAAATTCTTTGCTTCGCCACTGACGGGGCGCTGACCTTATAACAATAGTGTACACCGAATCAACGTCAAAAACGATTACATTTCAGGCTTTGAGCCAGAGGCACTTCACGGGTACTCCCCCAGAAATATTTCCCTTATTATTGTAATATATTGACACAAATATTAAACTGGAGGCCATTTTGCTTTTTCCACCATCTTGGTTGACCTGAATTCAAACCAAAATATTTTGGAAAATAAGTTTTGAATATTAATCATAATATGTGGCTAGATATTAAGGGAATCTTAGTAAAAAGTATTTTTAATGCCTATTTCTCATCATTTTTTTTTCTATATTATAATTATACTATTGGCGGCCATTTTGTTGTTTCTGCCATCTTGATTAGCTTGGATTCCTGCATAAAATATCATAATTCATGTTTTTACTTTAAATTATATTTTTTGAAAAAATTCGGGCCCCAAAACTGGAACATATTTTTAATGATTATTTTCTGTGATTTTTTGGATTATTTCAAATTATTGTCTCATTTTTACGGGTAAGTTTTGCTGTGCTGGATTTACCTGTTCAGTGCTTTTCCGCTATATTTAATCCAGCTTTGATTGTAAAACATAAAATTTTATTATTGCGAATGGAGATTGTGAAATTTTGCAATGTTTTGACATACTTTTTAAAAATATTACAATTGTTTTGGCGGCCATTTGTTAACCTGGATCTCCCCAAAAGTGTTCCAAATATCAGTTTCCATAATATATGGCTAAATTTTAGAGTAGATGTATTAAAAATATTTTTAAGATTATTTTCTTCATTATTAGTTATAAGAAAATATTCAAACTGCTTCCGACATTTTGTTTTGGGCAGCCATTTTGAATGAGTGAGAACCCAAAATATTTACTGTTTACACTTGATTTTTTGTTTAGGGGTCCATAACGTTTTCCAAAAATATCGGGTCGGAGAGTTGTTGGGGGGGGGGGGTGAAGTGCCTCTTGATCTTGCCTATGGCCTAATAGTTGTCAAGAATTTGCACTTTTAAATAAGATACATTTGTGGCAAGTCTTTGTTTCGAGCATTAACACCATGAACAGAAGACTGCATACCATTTCTTAGTAAACATAGCTCCAAGACCGGTGCTGTGGCCGAGTGGATAAAGGCGGTGACATTTGAAGCGATGAAGCTTGGCAACCGGGAGGTTCGGGGTTCGATCCCTGGACGGGTCAAAGTAAGGTGGGTATTTCATCCAAGAGTAATCTACGGTTTTCCCATCTGAACTGGCTTTCAAAAAAAAAAGAAAAACAAATTTGATCTCAATTGTTGAGTTGGTTAGCCACCCGACGTGAAGTTGTAATTCATAAGCCACATCAGCTTCTCCCACATTTGTGGTCGCTTAGCGTCGTAAAACAACTGCCCTTCAAGGCCTGAATAATTATTCTTAAAAATGAATGTATCTGTGTAGGATTGTTCCGATGGTCCAGGGACCGCAGAGACGAGGTTGGGGCTACGGGGGCTTTAGCCTCCGCACTTTTTCTGCCGTGGGCATTTTGGGCCGCCTTAAGCTGCTTTTATTTTATTGAACATATTGGGCCGCTTCGATGATTAGCCCCCTCAACACTTCAAACTTGGCTCGGCAGTCCCTGTGGTCATTGTAAAAAGTATTATTTTCTTTACCTTTTGAGGTGCGGGCCCTCTCAGGTTAAGCCATGGCCTAGTCGACCGGCCCCATTCTTAATCCAGGCATGCACTTAGGAGTAAATTGTGCATATATGCATGCAAAACACGCAAAATTCCAGCAATGCTTAATTCCACCGTATCACACTTTCACCAAAATCGAAAAAAATCCCTAATTGCATAACTTTTACACAGTTTAATAATGTGAATATACGTTTGAGACGGCATGATACAACCTTAGTGCTTGAAAATTTGAAAATTTGAAAACTTTTGATGCTGAACGAAAATACCAAATGTCACGGAAAATCATAAAAACAGGACCGTCTGCAGCTTTTTCAGTGTGAGGCTCGAGTTTATGAACAGTGGATCATTTATCAACATTGAACAGTATCAAAGCCTAGTGTTCAAATTCTGTACGCTAGCGTTCAGAATTTGAAATTTAAGTGCAAAAATACTGCCTTACCATCGCAACGAACAATGCAGTACAATATATGGCCATAAAAAAGTGTTATTTCACCACAATACTATCGTCGGATAAAAGAAGAGAACTCTGCCCATAATTTTGTGTGGTTTATTGACGATCTGTCTCCCAGATCCCTGATCTATTAAAGAAAACAGGTAAAACATATCCATCAGTCATCTGAGAACTTAACCGGATGGGACTACTTCCGATTGGGGGCGCTGCAGCTCTTTACCCCTAAACTCCAATGCAAAATGAAAATAGCTTGAAGTTTGCCCGAAGATAAAAACTTTTCTGCCCGAATGAGGAGGGGAGCCCCAGCCCCACCTCGTACTCCTGTGTTCGAGAATTTATTTAGGTTAATACACCACTTAGAAATTCTCTAGCTCTAGCTATGGATTTGTAAACAAAACAGTTGACTTGCACCTCCCGTCATCATATGTTTTAAAGATGAATCAAATTTCTATTCAGAGGGCAAACTAGGAAAATATTTTCACTGCTGAATGAGAGACAAAATATTAGAGTAGCAACTCTGAAAGCTGTTATATGGTTCTCATAAAGAAACGGGGACCTTCAAGCAAAAAGAACGTTGGATAATTTCCAAGGACTTAAAGGCATCCGTAGTACGAGTACACTATAAAGAGCGGCTTGAAATAGCTTTTTTATTCGTGTTGCAAAGTACATGATATATGCTTTTTCAAGCATTAGAACAAACGTATTTAGGGTCAACGCTCTTCCGGGAATTTCCATTGACGTTATTTACATCTTTATATTATATTTAGTATGCAAAAATTAAAGTATGTGCCGAAATATCCCAACATGTCGTTTCCTAATTTATTCTTATGTGGATGAAAATCTTTATTTTTTCTTGCATCCATTTATTCTGAAGTTGAGACGAAACCATCTTGTAGAGATTTGAGTTATATCGTGTATTTCAATAACTCACTATATGTATGCCACAGACACTTATACCCGGTATATAAACGAATCCTAGTGACGGTACATACTGAGGCGGTCCGGCGTTGTCAGCGTCAAAAAGAGAAGACCAATGTCTTATCAGGGAGCTGTTATTTGGCAGGAGGTTGAACGGAAAGTTTTAATTTATGCTAATACCCTAAGACCCACTTCATCCTGAGAAGATTATCAATGATAAGCTATGCGTTCGGCTAAAAGAGGAATTTTCCCTTTTTTCGTTGGCTTCAGTTTGATATCAATACGCTAGCAACATCATTTACGTCTAGTAATCCTTTCACATTTGATCTTCTAAGAACAATGCTTTGATGCTTAGGTTGAAACCGCCACCAATTTAGGGGCAGGTGCTTCAAAAAAAGAAACGACTGTTTAATTGAAATAAGCCAACGAGGTTTGCCCCCCTCCTACAGAAAGAAACTCATGCAAATGAGCTGAAGAGGGAGAAGTCTAATTTTTGTCACAACAATCTCGAAATTTTCCGGAAGTTTCGGGAAATACCAGGCATAGAATCATGTTCAAATGAATACATAAAACCTTGTTGGTATACTCTCATCCGCGTCAAAGAGCGTCCAAACATGCACCATTCTTTTAATTTCGTAGCGACTGGTAATGATGTGGCAGTAGCGAAAAACCCCCAGTCTTACAGTCGATGTAGCAGACGACACATCTCTATTGTTTGAAGTACCTAATCCATTGTAAGCCCTATAGAAATGCCAAGAAAGATACAAAAGACGGATTATTATGTGACCTTGGCGGTGTCAAACCTCGTTTCAAAGCGATGTATCTCTTTCCAAATAACAACTCCCTGGTCTTATCGATCATGACCATGAAATGCAAAAACTACAGTTCTTTCTACTATCAATTTCTCTCTACTATATTAAATATCCACTGTATTCAACTGAATGTTTCGTTATAATCGTTTCATCAGTTGGCCATTGACCGTTCAGGTTATTTTTGATGGCTTCAGAAGTTAAACCAAAAGAATTTTTAGCATGAAATCTTTTAAGGTAGATGTATTCATTTCTTTCAGTCTTATCTGTACTCTAAGTCAGGTAATTAAATCTTTAGTTATTGAAGAAGTAAAACCATGTATCAAAGGCTTCAGAGCAGGTAAAAGATACAGCTGATCGCTTATCGGCCTTTTGGCTAAGATATTGTGTAGTATCTGTTCTATTCAGCCAGACTAGAATGGGACCACGCATGACAGGCCCTTGATGTAGAGGTCTGAGAGTCGAGAGGTTGGTCATGTTGAGACTAAGTTGACCCTTAAGGACGAAGCTAGTTGAGGGAGCAGAACTCCTTCGGGAGTAAACGTTTGGTATTGGACCCTCCGCTCTTCACCAGACAGGCGAGAGGACTTTGAAAAAAGTATAAAAGACGATTTAACTCTGGTAAATTTAATGAAGTATTAATCAAAAAGCGTTCTTTTGTCTCCATTTGTAGGGAAAAGCTTTCTTTTCAAGCTTTTTCAGTATAAAGGATCAAGTTAATTAAATTTCTTCATTACACAAAAATCTTATTTAAATCTACAATATTTATTATGTTGGAACTACGAAGTGTATAATGAATAAGAGTGATTTCGATCATTACAAAATTAATCGCTTAACTTGGAAAGGCACACTTCAGATAGCTGTAAATAATTTAAGTTACTACGAAATTTGATTTCTGATTGCTTTGAATGTACATACGAAAAGGCCCAGACATATCCTTAAAATTCGAAATCTTTTAAAGAACGTAAAAGAAAAGAATATATATATACTCTTGTGAGAAAAACCTGGCCCACCCCCAATCGAGGCCGAAACATGCATTGCATCGTACCCTATAATTTCTATGATCGTCTGTTGCATGAAATTGTTAAATCTAATCCCGCTAAGGGGAGCAGTGGCGTAGTCATGGGGACAGGGCAGGAGATAACTCCCTCAAATAATTTTGTGACATTCTTCCCCCCCCCCCCATAATAATTCCACTCAAGAATGTGTTAAAAAAAAAAACAGGAAGAGTTTTCTTTGACAGACGAAAATACGACATTTACATTTTATACAAACTTTAATAAATATGACCAACCTGTAAATTAATAAATTCGGCCAGTTGGCAGGTACGAAAACGACAACAAGAACAGTATGATGGCGCCCTGGTCTAATTTGGTCTAGAGTGCATTTATATGTGATCAAAGAATAGCATGACTGCATGCATGTAGTTTCAACATACGTGCCGTAGACATGTGAGATGTACATCCCAGCTAGCACACGTTGGCGTCATGATGGGCCAATGTTGACAACAGTTGGCAACGGTTGGTATTATGTTGTGTAGGCAACTGAAGGCAGGGCCAACATTTCGTAAACCATATGCAGCCAGCAATTGTAAATTACATTTATTGCCAACATTTGACCAACATTTATAGGCCAATTGTAGGTCATCATGCATTTATTCAACATTTAACCAACTTCAAGTAGCCAACTGTTGGATACCTTACATTTAACCTACGTCGAACCACTTTCATGAAACCAACTGTTGGTCATTATGTATTCAACCAACGTTGGGCCAGCAATGTTTACCCAACCGTTGGGCATTATGAAATAAGCCAACGTTAAACCAGTTTTAAGTGACCAATTGTTGGGCATCACATATTGAACCAACAGTGGGCCAACACTTAAAACTATTGAAGTTTCTATAGGCCCTTAACATTAGTACAATGATAAAACAGTGTAAGAGACTTTATTTATAGACCTGTGAAAACAGTAAGATCGAGGTTCAAAATTCATCAACTGCCACTTATCTGTTATCTCATCATGTTAAATATAAAACACAGCAACAGCGTATGAATTGAAAATTGTTTAAATTAAAGGTCAACCCTCAATTGGTGTGCTGAGCCTGAAGGACACTTAAAAGCCAGCCTACAACCTATGGCTGGCCCAGCCCCACATTAGATTCCGGTGATAGGTTGCTAAACGCTGATACTGGTTTCGGTTGGTAAACAGTAAGCGTCCCAAAATTGGCCCAACAGTGGACCACCAGTAAAAAACTAAGTTGGTCGTTTTGGTATCTAGCCTACCTCATAAATCTTTTAATAAAGGCTGTTTTTGAATTTTACATTCACGGTGAATATTTTGCAAAACTTTCACTAACACTGTGGGAATTTTTGCTAACACAATTTGAGAAAAATGTTGGGAAATTCTATTAGAGCACCAGGTTTGTATACCTTCCATATGAATGGATCATTCCAAACTTTTCAAGATTTGTGTTTACCAATTAATGCAGGTCTAATTGAAATAACTTGTGGCTAGCAATGGTGATTTCTTGCAGGAAATCATGTTTCTCAATTATACAATACACCATAAAGAAGGAGAAATAAAATATCATGAAGAAAATTGTATCATAAATCGTTAATAATAACAAAACAAGCCCCACTTAACATATAGTAGCCAAACAAAGCTATTTATTTTATATATGAATTTCAAATCAAATCCTACTACAACGTTAGAAAGTGGCTAACATCGTAATGACAACGGCGGAGCTCCGTGGAGGAACCTGTTCTTCTCAACCAGTTTATAACGGAAATTCGCAGGTCAGGTCGTTAGGTTGGTCATGTTGAGTTGAGTTGTCTCTTGGGGACGTAGCTCCTTTGGGGGAGTAGAACTCCTTCGGGAGTACTAGTTGGGTCTTCGGCTCTTCGCCAGAAAGTCGAGGGGACTTTTGAAAAAGTATTGAAAGTGGCTGACAGGAAAATAGTTAGAAACTTGTAAAACTTGAAGAAGGTGATCTGCTCTGAAATAATTCGTTGTCATGGTTATTAGTATCCGTAATGAGTTAATTAAGAGAAGATTTGGAAAGCGAGGGAAAGTGTAGTTGGTACAACAGTGTGCCAACCATTCTTTACAATGTTGACTATAAAATTTGGTTAAATTTTGGAAAATTGTTTTCTAACTAACAGATGGCGCCACTCATTTAGCCAACGTTAACTAAATGTTGGAACTAACAGTTTGATAATTTATTTGCCAACGTTGACCCAATGACATGACCTTTGGTAGGCAAAATGTTGGTTCAATATAAATTGATTGTAGGCCCAACCTTTTCCTAATGAGCACCCAACCATTCAGATAACATTAGCCCAACCGTTTGCCAACCAATTTCCCAACGTTGGCCCACCATTACTGTTCTGTCTGGGATTGTGCATGTTGCTGCACGCTGCACTGTGCTTTAATCAGGGCCGTAGCTAGGGTCATATGTTTGGGGGTGTGAAGGTCCAAAATCTCGACTGGCTGCAGGTTTTTTCCAACTTAGTGACAGCGCGTAAATTCCTTCTGTCTACGCGCCCTGCGTCTGTGTACAGAAGTGGGGATCCTTCCTTTGTCAGTACACGAATTTGCCGTCCTGGGAAGGGTCCAAGGGGAGGGGCATCCCCCTTCCTTTTAGTATTTTTAAGGTTGCTTAGATGCAAAATGGTGCCATCTTTGGGACGTTTTGGAGCTGATCATATATGGCTTGAAAATATCAATAATTTAGTGACTTTAACAGTGGGGACCCTTCCTTTGTCACTACATAAAGATGCCGTCCTGGGGGAGGGTCTAAGGGGGAGGGGTGTCCCATACCCTTCAAGAAATTTTGTTAATTTTAAGGTTGCTTAGATGCAAAGATGGTGCTATATTTGGGACATTTTTGGAGCTGATCATATTTGGCTGGAAAAATGTCCATAATTTAGTGAATTATAATTTTCTGTTAGGTGAAAGAAGAGAGTAAGTTGTCTAAGAGAAGAATACATTGTCAACAACCTCCCGAGGCCTCCCTTTTAGTTTTGGATACTTAACTGTCTTTTATTCCGGGAATGTTTTACCCCAAAATACGTCCGTGGAGCCGACAGAAACATTCTTGGACTACTACGAAAATTTCCTTGCCTTCATTGTGCATTATAAAAGGGCATCTAAGGTTGGTAGATACCTGTATAGGGCCTCCTGGAGTCTTTGGATTAATTATGTAAAATGGAGCAATGATATAATGATTATTACCTGACATCCAAATAATAATATAGAGTATGACGCCAAACACTTCACATCTATCGTGTTTTTTATAATTCTGAATGAAAATTCAGACGAACAGCTTCCAACAATGGGAAATGGGCGTGAGGTAGAAAATAGGTGCAGGAATGTGATAATATTAGAACCCCCCCCCCGATAGGTATAGCAAAAGGGGTGAAGGACTAACAAGCGCATTTAAGAATGCTTTTCGTCGTAAGTGTATTAACATCTATACCGAAAATAGCTGCGCACGAAGCGCTCGGTCATTTTTTTTTTTTGAAACATGTTTAACGGCAAATAGGTACTTTCAACCTTCCACATCATGCTATAAATTAGATTGAAAGATTCCATGTTGGTGCTAGTCCCTACAGAAGTTTGGAGATGTATCTCGGTTTTTCGGAAAGTGTTTTTATCGGAATAGTTCCATATATAATTACCTTAATAATGGTAATAAAATGGAGTGCAAACCGTGACTCTTTCGCGCGAAGCGCGCTAGAATTTCTCATTATATAAGATGGCAAAGGACAAGATATCAAATATTCCATCTGGTATTTCAGATTTTCCGACTATCGTCGATTTGACGATTTTTTGGGGGGGGGGGTGAGACACCCCACACCTCCAGTCGCGACGGCCGTGGCTTCAGAACATGTAAGTGCGTAAAAAGTAAATAACAGATCGGCGTTGCATGACAGCAAACTCTGTTTAATAGTTGTTTTGTGATCTAATTATTTGTCTGTTTCAGTTTTAGTTTCACAAAACTTTATTTCAGACTCAATTCGTTTGAGGGCTGATGAAGAAAATGAATTTACAGAATCTGAAACATAGAAAGGACCGAGGAGTGATTACTGGAAGCTTGGAAAAGCTTATAGAGGTAACCACCCCGAAACATTAAAACAATTAGAAGAAAAAAAGGAACAAGGTTTGACATAACAAGAAACTACGAGTAAGCGAAATTAAAAGTATCCTATGTGTCATTGCTGTACCTGAACAAGGCATTTTTTAGCTTACTTTTAAAAGTATTTGATTGCATACACTTTGCTATATTATCAGGGAGACAATTCCAGACTTTAACGCCTATGTACCTAATAGGCCTACGGGGTTGAGAAGACTTGAGTCTAACCAGAAAGCCCAAAGGCTTTGTGATTCCTTGCAGAAAGGGAATGATTTGTTGCACTGACTCGGTTCATCCTTCAGATTTACCTTTCTTTCCTTTTTTCATTTTTATGATGTTTTCACATCTTAATCTCTGCTGACTTAATATGACCTTTCAACCCTCCCAAAAGTGAAAAACAAAAAATAAAAAAAAATTTTTTTTACTAGGAGGGAATCGTAACTGAGACCGTCTGCATGAAAACCGAGCTCTAACCCACCACGTCATCAAAGAAATTGTTCAGCATATAGTAGTTCTAATCATCCTTTAGTCAGAGTATCCTTTACACGTGTTCATAATTAGGTAATTCAAATGAGAATTATCACTGTTACAGTTATGTTTGTAAAAAACATAAATGTTTTTCTCTATATTTATATCTTTGGTACGGAAGCTTAAAAGTGCCACAAGATCACGATATCTTTTTGGCTAGTAAGTCAACATTTTTCAGAAAAATGTCAAGATGGCAAGATAATTTCTCGTCAAAAAACAGAAAAATGATGAAATGACAACTTA
>WURT03064571.1:0-13705 GCA_009936505.3 Holothuria glaberrima | reverse complement strand
CCGTCTTTGGAGATGGATCCACGCCCTTGACTTTGGGCAACTTTTTGAGATTCGGGCAAAAATTTCCTGCCCCCCCCCCAAATTTGAAGAGTCCCGTACGCTTATGAATGATCTTTCTGCCGACGCGGTGGTGGAGGGGCAGATAAGACACAGTGTGAGTAATATCATGACTTGGGGAATCACGTGCTGTACACTTGATTTGCCAAGCAGACTTGTTATATCCCTCATCGTTTCGCCTCTTTCGTTGTCGTCATTTAATGGAACATTTTCGAAATTTTCCAAATTTTGGGTAATTTCGGGAAAAGTGTAAACACTGCCGGGAACGCGTTTAAGGAACCCCAATCTTACATAAATATTACTGAATTTGGGAATCCCTAAGTTTTATAGAAAATGTATAAATAGTGATCTGAAGTGTTGAAAAAATAGCGTATAGGATATGGGAATAAGAATTATGTTGAAAGGGTTAGATGGGAGATTAGCATTCATACTTTAATAGGCTCAAATTGGCGTTTTCTCGAAACCTTAAAGTCATCTGTACAACACAATATTATATTTTTTTCTTTGCCTGATTCATTGAGGGGGGGGGGGGCAAAACGATATGTTTGCCTCCCCGATATTTTCTTTGGGGAGGCAATTGCCACCCCAGCCCCCCAGGATCGACGCTCCTGCTAGGACAGCTAGAAAGTTTTTGAACAGCTGAATTTTTGTTTCGCAGTTTTTGGTTTCGTGGGTGCGTTGACCTTGCACCGTGTGCGGGTACACTAACAAGTGCGAAACAAACTTATTTCGTTTTTCGTGTTTTCTGACGTCCGTGTGCGTTCGGCTTAAGGTGGGGAAAACAACCAGGCGCAGCTACAGGGGGCGCTGCCCCCGGATGTTTGTCAGCCCCCCATATTTGTTTGGGTCCTATTAAATTGTGTAAGAATTAAGAAAAATAAATGTAAAAAAAACACATTTTACGCCCGTATGAAGTCAACGAATAATTTTTAAACATAAAGTCAGTTAACACGATGAAAAGAATGGCACCAGATTGAATCCAAGGACACCTAACCACTGTTTGTCACCCGGCTTCACATCCTTCCAACAATGCTCAACGTGGGGCTCTAGTGTGAGGATATTTAAATTTAAGCTGGACGGCTTATCCTGATGACCCTAAAATATGATAACCTAGTTTGTGGGGGCCCCTTAGTGTGAGGGCCCCTGGGCACGTGCCCCGCTGGCCCATGCTCAAATCCTGCCTAGTTAGCATGAAGAATCACGAGTAACCCTTCACAAGTCATGTTTCTCTGATATTGACAGAAGAATGCAACGCACGTACACTATAGGCCAAAGTCGTATTTACCGAATTTGGCCGTATTCTGTTTCCTGAATAAATATGGGTGTTCTATTATCCTAAAATTGTAGTCCTTATCGGTATAAACGTCCCGACGAAGCTCAAACGTCTTTTATAAACAGACAATAACAGAGAAAATTTTCGCAAGCTCCTCGCGCAGTTAGCTGCACGGGTTAATAGTGCTAGGGGCGCAACCATGGGGACACATGAACCCCTTACTGACCTACTGAGAAGAAAATCAGTAATATACATGCCTGTGATGTCATTCCATACTCAGGCAAATAGTGCCTAGAAAGTACCAGTTCTGGTGATCTAGGAGGTGTTTTCAATTCCCTTAAGCGCTTTGCGCCAACCATCGGTGGCGCTCCGCTTACATACTGTTCTCCAAGCTGTTTACCGAAGTCACAAAGGTATCTCTCTTTGCCCAAACCCTAGATCCACGCCTGAATTCTTATGCCAATTGGTCCGAGAGTTTACCCCCACGCTGTCATTCTTCTCGACAAATCTTAGTCCCTCCGCCATCAGAATGTGTTTTGCATCACTTTACTCAAAATGGCATGTGAGCAAGGTCTGAGAATTCGAGCATTTTTTTTCTGAAATAAAATCGTCCCAAACGTCTTATGGCTAGGTCCATCTTAGTTTCAGTTATTATTGTTACTTTCATTACGGTCCTGTACGACAAAGTAATAAATTCCAACAGCTAAAATGCATCAAGTTGCACTTTGAATTTTTTCTGAGAAAAAATAAAAACTTCACCCTCAGGCCACTACCCTGCATCAGTAGCTCTTGACAATCTCAAATTCCCCCTCTCTTCTCAGGCAAATCCCGGATTCGCCAATGCGATGATGCATCTGGCTTATAGCCTAAAACTGTTGAACATTTATGGTCTGTATATAAGCGCCCAGCCGCTGAAATGGTAAGTTTACGCGTATAGCCCAATCTATTATATCAGTGTTTTTTTTTTTTCAAAGAGCCAAATGACTGTCTGATGGTCCCACATAGGTTCGTGTTCAGGGCCACTACATTCGTAAATCCGGCCCTGCATGCTAGTGCTACAGTTGCATCGGAACCGTGGAACCACTTGGCAGGGAGTGTCACTCAATTTTCCATGGAATTATGGTACAATACGTGTACACGCACAGTTTATGTGCGCTATCGATATACTACGATGTTGTAAAGGATGCCGTTCTTCAATTTCTGGTGTAAATAGCGGAAAGATTTTGCATGAGAGTATGAATAATTAATAAAGCTTAAAAATTATGATGATTTCCAATGTCGACCACTCGAGTCAAACATGTTCAAGTCAAGTCAAGTCAGGTCACAAGTCATTTCTCTGCAAATCAAGTCAAGTCACGAGTCATTCTTTTTTCAAATTGCTCAAGTCAAGTCGCAAGTCAAGTTCCCTTCAAGCCAAAGTCAAATCACAAGTAAAAAAAACTGGAACTCGAGTCGACTCGAGTCGCAAGTCAATGACTCGAGTCAACAACTCTGTCATAAATCAAATAGTTATTAGTCCTGGTTCTTATGAAACACGTTTTGACCGGTAAGCAAATCAGATGTATGCATTTGTTTAAGTTGGTGTATTTCATTATTGGTGAAACTCGCTTACCTGCACCATTCTGTGACGCATATGAATAAGTTCTATTCCCAGTCATACCCCAATTCCCAAGATATTTGGTACAATTCCGAAAGAAAGTTGCAAATACCCAAGATTTTGAGGAAACGAGTCTGTAGAGTCTTGCCGTTCTCTGTGTAAATGATGCAGTGTACAGTGTAGTGCAGTGAGTCAGCTGACATTGCGAGTACCCAGTTGTTATTGATTGTTGATGGGGCTATTTTAATGGGACTACAAGGGTTCTTCTCTATATAGGAACCCTATGGACTACTGATGTAAAGGTCTGAGGGTTGCGTTCTTTCAGGGAGCAGAACTCCTTCGGGAGTATTTGTTTGGTTTCGCGCTTGACTCTCCGCCAGTGAGTCGAGGGGAATTTGGAAAAAGTTACTAGGCCTATTTTTCAACTTGGGAGTACACTACAGTTTCCAAAAGGATCATACGCGATTGTGGGAGGTGACGTCACACCTTTTTCTTTTTACGGGGTTCAACTACGGCAGTGGTTTCTGATGGGGGCGTTATCGTTCCCTGGAGAGTGTTTTTGCAACTCAGGGGAGGGGGAGGATGAACTCTAAATTGGTGGCAGGAGGAAATTTTGAAAAATGAAGATCAATTTAAACTGGGGGCTTTACAAGATTTCAAAAGTCTTTTCCTAGCTAAGCTCTCAAAATGGTTCGCATGAAATGGAGATAAATGAAGTCAACAAGTCAAGAAGGTCTAATATTCCCTTCCCAGATGCCACACAATCGCATTTAAGTCTTAAACTTCCTTTTTTTTCTTGGTGAGGACCCTCATATTTCCATCAATAACAGGGAAAGCGGTGACTGAAGGGGCCATGGATAAAAAGGTCCCGCTACTTTAATTTCGACTGAAGTCTTTAAATATGACATACTGACACTGAGAATTTCCTAATTGCACAAGTCCGCATTGCTGTTCTGCAACTTTGGGTAGGCCTCACGTAAAAGCGATTTATATGTAGGTCTATCCTTTATTTCAAGAGGTGTTTTTTCTATTACTGTCGTTTCATTCATAGCAACAATATGCCACGGACGGGAGGGGGTCGCCCATCTCCATTCGGTGAAAGGGGGGTGAATTGAAAAAGGAGTTGGGAACACTGGGCTAGAGGTTCCACTACGTGTTTGGTTGGGGACAATAATATATATAGGGTTAAGTCAAAACAGGGTTAAGATTAAGGTTAACTACGACAGTTCCTTTTGAAAATGTAGTTCCAAAGGGATACCTCCATAGACAGAGGGATCAGGACCGTAGAGGATTTATTGTTGTCAGGTCTGTACATTAGGACACACTCGCAAAAACCACTGAATGATAATAAAAAACTTGAAAGCTTACTTTTTATGCTGCAACTTACATCCACACCTCACGGTGGCGGATTAAAGGAGGGTGGGGGAAGAATCTGATTTGGCGCGACGTGGGGAAGAACTTAATTGGCGCTCCACTGTAGCATATTAGCGTCTTGCCCACATGTGGGACATCCAAGATTGCAAACTGGGGCCGCATACCTAAGCAATGAAAGTAAATACTCCTCCAACAAATGGATTGTAGTTAGACTAAATGCAGCATCGGTTTGTAATTAAGGGCATGAGATGTCAAATTGTTTCAACTTTGAACTTTTCAGGTTAATTTGTGGTTAAGGGGGCGATTTCTTGTTTTTATTTTTAGTGAAATCCCCCCCCCCCCGCAATTTCTATGATGTTTAAGAACATAAATATTAGACACTAAGTCTCAATGGAGCAAGGGAAAACAAGCCAGTGAGCCACAACTGGAAAAAAGGCCGTGGCCGGCCCGACTTAAAACCAATTGGTTGTAAACTGGGCCGTTAAACCTTATCTAACTAACTATACGGCAGTGGGGGTTCTGACGAACCACCCTCCCCTTAAAATTATCCATTGGCAGTATTACGAAAGTAGTTTTGGTTTTCAGAGCTTTCCAGAAATCTTGAAAAAACGGTATCATTCTGCTAATAAGATACTTCAAGTTCTGTTGGCGGGGCACACTTTTATCGGGAAAATTTTGCATGCCAAAGAGAGAAGAAAAATACAAGAAAGCGGAAGAAAGATACATAGGCCACAGACCACAGTATGTGTCCAAGGGCTTTTATTACACTTGTGTACTTGCCTTGGTTATACTTTCGAAATAAAATATCCTCAGTGCATATATTCTATCTCGTTATGATTACAGTATGACAAAGTGCCCACTGAGAGGCTATTATTGGATCATGGAAGTATCACTTAGAATTCAATGCAGATGGCATGTGCATGGAAACAGTACACTTCAATTGTAAAATGTTGTGCTCAGACCATAAGTGATAATTTTCACAAAGTATAGAACCATCGGAAACTATTGTTCATTCTTACGCTTCAAACTTTCCAGTAGTATCTGAGAAGATTTAAGTACCTTCGTAAACAGAAACAAGTTTCTTAACAGTTTTGCAACTCATCTTTTGAGTTTGAAATAAGTGTTTAGAGTTCAGAAACCCCAAATTGTGAGAACTCCTACAAGAAAAAACCACAAGTTGTAAAACTAGTCTTGAAGTTGTGACTTTTATTTGTCTTCCTTCATCCTGATTAAGTTAGAAATACAAATTCGCAGCAGACCAAAGTTGACGTCCAATTTTTAATAACAGGTGGACTGGTGGACAAAATTCTGACTTCACTTCTACCTGCCAGCCTGTGCAAAAAACACGGGACTTGATTTGTTTTGGGACCAATCACCAATGGCGTATCCAGGGGGCCATCAGACCATGGCCCCCATTAAAAAATCAGTAAAAACAAAAAAGGCGAAAAAAGGGGAGAAAAAATGAAGAGAGAAAAAGAAAAGAGGGCCTAAAAAGAGGACATTTTTTAAATGATCCAAAAGGCGTTTAAGCTAAAGATTTCTGTAAGGTGTAGGGTGAGGTGTGTTTTCGACCGAGTGATGGATCTTTTGTAATCATTTTCTATCACAAATGTTTCTCAAACTTTCGGAATTTTTGCAAATCCCTCGCAAATTAAATTAGTTTTGTTGTCTAAGTTGAGGGGTAACAACCCCCCTCCCCTTGAACAGTTGAAAATTCTTGTTCAGGTGAAGGTGGCTCAGACGCAAAATGCAGGTGTCTTTGGCAAACGTTTCAATTAATTTCATGCATAGAAATTTGCATATTTAGTGATATTCTGGCTGTCGCATGGCACTCGTTATAACAAAAAATGTGTAACGACAAATACATACTGCGAATGTTACCGTATATGCTACACATGACATTACATTGCACTAAGATTCTCTACTGATGTGGTCCCCGAAGAGGTTGCCAGCCCGGCGGACGTGTATTGCTCCTGCAGCCACACTGACTGCACTCGCAATATCAGAGTATGTACGTCAAAAGAGGAGTACACATTTGACACCTGCTATGAAGGTAACCGAAGAAGTAGAAGTTGTACATTTTTCGGAAAAGTGTTTTGGTTACAGTAATGGGTATAAGATACGGAGTGTGTACCGTGATTAATGCGCTCGGAGCGCGACGGAACTTTGCGTTGAAAATCGTTCCCATGATAAAATTCGAGTGCAGACTTTGCATTGCAACACCTCAAAATCCTAACAAAAAGCATCACCCGAGTCTTCCCTGAACTCCACTTCTTTGTGTTCTTGCAGTACCCTGCTCCTCCATAATGACTCCAATGCACAAGAATAATAGGCGTAATTGTAAAACCCTCACCTTTGAGTAATGGAATATGATTGAGACGATATTGATCGTATAAACACAGCCATGCGGTGAGCCTGCGTGCGCGGAGCGCGCGAAAACTTTACTCTTTGAGAAGAATTTGTGATTATTTCGATAGTTTGAGAATGACTTGTCATAAAAAAATGATTAAAATAGATTCATCAGTTAGTCAGGGACATACCTCTCACCACCCCTACAGAAATCTATAGCTTAAACGTCTTTATGGCTCATTTTAAAATTTTCGGAATTTTTTTCAAATATTCATGTGGGGTACGTTCCCCCACTCCCCCTGTGCCGGCGCCACTGAGGAGGTCCAAGAGATTATGCAGGATCAATGCAGTGGGTCTTGATTAAGAACATTTGAATGGCCATTTACACATTGTTTTCAGCTGACAAATATGTTTTAATACTTAAACACATCAAGACAAATGACATACTAATACAATCAACAAAATTATACAGATTCTTTGTAACTATCATCTATGGAATGAGGAATTCGGTTTCTGGATACATCATACAAGTTGCATGAGTGAGAAACAATCTACGTTAACAAAACAACTGATTACTGATTTGTCCAGTGAACTCGATGCTCATGTCCATTCCTGAAGCAAGGAATGTTGCAGGTGCAATCTTATTTTCTTAAACATTGAATTTAATAAGCCTAGCTTTTTTCTGTGCATCAGTGTAACGGGGGCCCCTTTTAGTCGGGGGCCCGGCTCAGCACGGTTCGAGTCCAAAGGAGTTACACCACTGCTGCATCGGTACTCTCCCTCCCTCCCATTCTCCATTGCTGGAAGCTGTTCATCTGGATTTTCGTTCAAAATTAGTAAAAAAAAAAAAGAAGATAGATGTAAAGTTTTTGGCCTCATACTTTATATTACCATTTGGATGTCAGGTAATAAGCATTATGTCATTACCCCATTTTATGCAATTTATCCAGAGCTTCCAGAAGGCCAGTATCTGCCAGCCTTAGGTGCCCTATTATAATGCACACTGAAGGATTGGAAAATTTTCGTAATAGTCCAAGAATGTTTCTGTGGACTCCACGCACGTATTTTTGAGTAAAACTTACCCCAATAGAGGGCAGTAAAGTAGCCACACTGGGGACTTCAGGAGGTTTCTTGACAACGTATCCTTCTCTTAGACAACAAACCGATTATCTCCTCTTTCACCTACCAAAAATTGGAATTCACTAAATTATGGACACTTTCCAGCCATATGTGATCAGTTGATCAGTTCCAACCCCCCCCCCAAAGATAGCATCATTTTGCATCTAAGCAACCTTAAATTAACAAAAATTTCTCAAAGGGGGAGAGGAGGTGGACACCCCTCCCCTTACACCGCTCCCCAGGACGGCCTTTATGTAGTGGCAAAGGAAAGATCCCCGCTGTTGTATACAAAACGCAGGATCGCATAAAAAAGTTGCGATTTACGCAGACTTGGGGAAACTGTGATGGCATTACAGCATCATCTGTGGTGCCCTCCAATCATCAAATTCTGGCGACGCAACTGATTTCTACTGCAAAATTTCGGCCCGCTTCGTCGTGGCACACTCTTCATATCTTATAACCATTATTCGGGTAATACATTATTCTGACCCAAACACTTGTCCGAAAAAGTATATCTCCGACCTCTGCAGGGACCCTGCATCATTTGAGAATCTTAGATTAATCTAATATAATGAGTAGCATATACGGTAACATTCGTACAGCATGTATTTGTCGTTATACACTTTTTTCTATAACGAGCGCAATGCCAAAGCCAAAATGTCATTAAAGAATGATAATTTCTAAGCACGTGATTAATTGAAAGATTTACCAAAGATACCACCATTTTGCGTCCAAGCCACCTTACCTACACAAGAATTTTTCAAGAGGAGGTGTTGTTACCCCGCCACTTAAACATCACAAATTTCCTCTATAGTCAATCAAAAATAAGAATTTACTAAATTGTGAGTTCTCCAACTGTCCAATGCGTAATCAATTCAAAAGTTTGTCAAAGATAGCATTATTTTGCACCTAAGCCATCGTAAATGAACAAAAATTTCTTAAAAAGAAGGGGCACCCTATTCTTAGACCTCCCCCAGGATATAACCTGCACAAGGTGATAAAGACGGATTTGATCCGGGTTCAAACTGCCACCGATGCTAATATGCACTTTCTACACCGACTTTCTGGGTTTATCTGGGGTGGGCTTAAGGCATCATCTTCTGTAGTGCCCCCATCACCAACCTCTGCCGGCGCCACTGTATTTTTGCGGTATTATATCGACAATACTGTGAGGCTAGGTTGCGTCAACTTGCTTGAATATTCAAGTGTAATATTGTCTTAATTTTGGAAAGACAGTTATTTCCTGTGTTTAATGTGTCTTTGTTTTTCCGGTCCATTATCATATGTTATGAGCATTGTCAGTGACACCGATACGTTACTACACATTTCCTTTTAGTAATTTGAAAATTGATAGTTGTATAGCTTATCACTGGTTAACCTCTTTAAATTATAAAACAAATGCGTAACTATTCATTCATTAATTTGTGCTTTCTCTCCAAGTTGATTGAACTGGAGAAAGGAGATGGAAAAGGATGGTCATCTTGTCCGCCTACATGTATGGCGGGAGAGATAATCGCAAAAATGAAAAGAGCAAAAATAGCCCCCATCCAGTCGAAAAAAACACGGCTTCCTACCCTGGGAAACAAACACTAAGAGTAAAGAGCTCATGGCAATTTGAAAATCAAAACTATTCTTTCACAAATGTAATTTATAGTATACAATTTTCTCACTTGTAAATATCTAACATGAGCTATCAATATCTGGAATGTTTAAATGCAACTAAAAACACATACTACAAAGTGACATTTCTTGTTACCTTCATAGCAGGTGTTGAATACGGACTCCTCTTTTGACGTACACACTCAAGTGCATCCAATATAGGTGCAGGAGTAATACACGTCCGCCAAGCGGGCAACAATTCTTGCAATCTGTGAGGCATTTTGGACAAAATTTTTTCGGTACGTTCTGCGGCAACACATGGTTGGGCTCCACTTAGATAGTGTCGGGGCCTATTTTGCCCCCGCCCCCATAAATACTGTCCTAGATACGCCTCTGCAAAGGACTCGTGGCTTGGCTAGTGATGAGTTGTGACTTGACTTGCAGTTGAACCAAAATACTTGCGGCTCGATTTTGACTTGCAACAAATGACTTGCTACCAGCTCTGAAGTTAGATAATTATCTTCGGTGAAATCAGTGATGTGGTTAGATGGAGGCGGGCAAGGAGCAGTTCACCCCCGCCCAGCTTTCAAGCCTCTGTCGGAAACTTTTGCCACATTAAAATAACTTGTTAGGCATGATCTGCTGTTTTAATGGATTGAACAGTCAGACAGTGGTCCGAATTACTTCAACAATTCCGAAGCTTTATTTACCTTATATGCCAATCCAAATGCCTAATATATTTTCGGCATGGTATTCTTTCGACAAAGTGTGTAGAATTGTCTCATGGTTACTTCTGTACGTCCGAGTTTTAGTTGGAAAACCATTGCAATGATACTTTGCCACTAGTCACTTTTAAATGGTCACAAAAGGATTATTTTCAGGTGCACTTAAGAGTACATGTCACTGCATTTGTCACAATTTCACCTTTATCCCCCCCTCCCCAATTCTAGGCTCGCTTCAGGCCATGTCTGTCATCCTTTGCTTCAAATAGATAAACAATATCCCTGACCAAGTGGAAAAAGTGTATAACAAACACGTGCAGTTTCTGTGAGGGTCGGGAATTCCATCCACGCACAGTCGCAAAACTTTCCTATTATATTAGTCAAGCGTTATAGCCTATACAGTAGCCTATTCGGGAAACCAATTCTCAGAACATACGGTACGGGTGAATACGATACAATGCATGACATTCACGGGGGTGACGCAAGGTTGAAACAAGGGGTAACGGCCCCTCACGCATTCCAGTTCACGTATGGGAACCTTAATAGGTACAATGAAGCAAGGGCATGAATCCATCTCCAAAGATTGTGAATTTTCACCATTTGCGAAATGCCGTCCTGGGGAAGGGGTCTGAGGGGAGGGGTGTTCCCTCCCCCTTTGAAAAATTTTTGCTTACGTAAGGTAGGCTAGATGCAAAATGGTGCTACATTTGAATTGAATATATCACCAAGAATTTCTACTTTTTTCGGACATTTTTTTTTCATTTTGCTTGCTTAAGTGAATTTTACTCAGTCCTTGGGGTAAATTAGAACTACACTGAATTGTAAGTGAACAGTGAATTGTTAGACTGCACATACCCTTAGCGTGATTACAGATATCTATCGAAATTTGGATATGGAAGTGATTAGGACTGTGCATGTCAGAGGCTTTTCGAAACTCTGATAGAGGTGATACTGGTAGCAATCTTTTCATTACACCACTGTGGAACACCTTGTCCCTGCAGTTGGCAAACACATTTCTATGGTTGCATGGTAGTCGACTCTCAACGAACCTGTCCATTATTTTCTTTAACTTAACTGGCATTAGTAAGGTTTTGTAGTTTTAGTAAATAGTGCGAGTGGGATTTTGTGACACAGAACCGACGGTAAACTGCTACGAGGGCATCACGGCTATTTTTGACGTCGGAGTTAACTATTTTTGAAAGGCTTTACGATGCTATCGCTTATTTCGAGCAATGGGTAAAGACTGCAAACATGGAAGTGGGGAGGGGGATACCCCCTCCTCCTTTGAGAAAAAAAGGGAAATTGGAAGGTGTCTTTATGGAAATTGGTGCCATATTTGGGCGCAATTTAGCGTTTAAAATGTAGCGTCAATTCGGAATCTATGTTATATTATTGATACCTTTTACGTAAAAAGTTGGGACCCTGTCATCGTCATGTCTCAATCCAAAATCAGTGATCGTATTGGCTGATGTTCAGTAAGTATCGTCAAAACGCACGATCGGATAAAAATTCCATAAAAAATCATCGTTTTTGGCGGTCACAATCCATTCCTTTTCGCTACTCGTACTACGATCAAATCCGTCTAATTTTGTACCTAAGCGTTATTGTTATTATTATACAAGTACTGTACTTGAATCATTGTGCAAATTGATATTCCATATTTTAACTCATAATTCACCACGGTTTTAGTTTTCATCTTTGAAAAAGTGGGGGGAGGGGGTGGGGACTTTTTAAAGATGTCCCCCTTCTAAAAAATGGAGGGGACGCGCCCCCATGATCCACGCCCATGCAATAAAGCAAGTAATCCCTGACATGCCATCAGACGTGCCGACGATGTAGGCTGTTTAAGCTCTCAAGGGGGCAGATTCACTAAAATGAACTTAGATATTCGGAGGGTCATCCCTAGTCCTTTAATTTCCTTCACTAGGTTGTGGATGCATATAAAAAAGGGCCAAGATGCAAGTCGCCAATGAAGAATCGGGCATCTACAAGTTTAGTGCGCAAACATAATGTTCCTCACTCTGCTTGGCCTCTAATTGGTCTTCTTTTTTCCTTCTGTCCTTACAATATATGACTTTTTAAATTTACTTTAATTACCAAAATAGAGTGCTACTATATATTCAAAACTTTCACGTCCAACCTCAGGCTTGAATCAAGAAACGATTATGTGACTATAATCTGATAATGTATTACGGGCAACATTTGTAGCCAGTGGCGTAGCCAGGATTTCTCTCACGGGGAGGGGGAGGCATGCAGTATGTTGTGTGATTGCCGGCCTAGGGAGGGGTCTAAGGGGAGGGGTTTGCCCTCCTCTGAAAATTTTGAAAAGTAGGTGTCCTTACATGCAATCTGGACCCACATATGCTACCTTTGAAGTAAAATTTTCTGTTAAAAAATTTACGTATTTTAGGTACTAAAAAATTGGCATCAGTGAGGGGGGCATGGCCCAATGCACCTCAAATACGCCACTGTTTGTAGCGTGATGTTTATGAAATGAAGTATAATACTCATCGCACTAGTTTATTCAAAGGTCATTATGAAGTGAATTTTCAGAGAATAAGCATTTTGAAACATGGAACTTATTAATCCTCTATAGCACTTTGTTATACTTTTATTCTCCTATATGGTGGATATGGTGGTTCCTCACTGTACATTTGGATTTTCATTCAAAATGAGTAAATTAGTACAATTATTGGTGTGTTCTCCTGAAGTGTCGTGTAGATGTTAATTAAAAAATATCGTTATAACGTTTTCATTTTGTAATTACCCTAGGTCTTCGAGCATGCCCTGTGCCGGACTCATGGTAACACCACTGGAGATGTGCCACATGCAGCCAAATAGTATCACTAAATAATGGGCAATTTCTTTACATTAAGTAAGTTTAAAGCTTTGCCAAAGATAACAAAATTTTGCATTTAAGCCACCTTACCTAAAATGAAAAATTCTCGAGGAGAGGAGTTTCAACCATTCCCCTTAGACACCACACCTTTCCTTTTCTTGGCAGGTTCAATACTTTAATAAAATTCTCACACGTTAAACGCTATAAGAACTATGGTCACCCCTTGCTCTTCCGGCCCAGTCACGGACATAAATGAGAGTTGAAAAGTGTTCAACTCTCGTAGCTTTATAGTGCTATATACTGAAGTATGGATCGGCCTTTACGTCTAACAAATATAAAACAGTTAATCATCATATAATCAGTTCAAAACTTTGGCAAAGATAGCATCATTTTGCATCTAAGTCACCATAAATTGTATCCAAGGATAGGAAACGGGCATCCAATTAGACTCCTCCCCCAGTACAGCACTAGGTAACAAGGGGAGTGTCCACCTTGGGTGTAAGGTATGGTAGACACGAATATGCTTACTTATACCTGTGTTTGCTGTTAGTGAAAGGAGAGGATTCTTGTTATAGGTGTTTTCTTCAATAGGTGATTTTCTGACGTAAAGCCTACACTCTAAGCGCAAGAGTGAAATTCACTCCAAAGAAGAGTGTACTTCGGGACCACTCCTAGTAAGAGTGAATTTCACCCAGGGTGGAGTGAAAATTCACTCCAAATAGAGCGATACTTCACTCACATGGATTGAAATATCGCTCTATTTGGAGTGAATTTTC
>WURT03064538.1:0-13706 GCA_009936505.3 Holothuria glaberrima | reverse complement strand
TCTGTGGCTGTTGTCGACCATAGGAGTAGGAAGCTGTTCGAGACTGGGGCGATGAACCTTGTTTCGGATCGCCGTCTTGGGGGAGGAGTCTAAAGGAAGGGGATCCCCCTCCCCTTTGGATGATTTTTGGATATTTGAAGCTCCTTAGATGCACTTTATACACATTTTTGACTGGGGGTTATCCCCCTAGCCCCCCCCCCCGCCCCGCTTCCTGCGCCTTTGTTGTCAACTAAAGTGAAGTCAGACATATAGGTATGCGTAACGTCATCTGAATAACCTCTACACTTGCTTAATATGACATGGCACACAAGAAAAACAATGTCCTCACGATCGTAATAGGCCTAACTTTGGTAAGTTTTAAACTTGTCTTTGATGTATAGCCTACCGTCTTTGGGATGGTCCTGGTTTATTGTTCCTTGACGTATTCTAGACTGTAGTCACTCGGTTTTGACGTATTATTATCGTATCCATGGTAAATTGTAACCCTGAACATGTATAACGTGGTGCCAATGTGTGCCAAGATCAATGCCAAATAATTTTTATTACAGTCTGATAATATTCTCAATGGTTCCTGTAATGGTATAGGATTTCACCGTCGGTAAATTTCCCTTCTTTTTTCAGCAGAATTATTTTTAGATCTCGCAAAGTGGCATTGTAAAGTCAAACTGACATCAGACTAGGAAATGATTCTTTCAGAGAAAGCAGACTATTTATTAGGACTTTTGGTTCCAATTATTACAGATGTAAAACTAGGCCAGCAATAAAATAGATCAGGACGGCTCGCCCAGAAAATTTTATCGCCCCCCTCCGAAAAATTTTAGACCAACCTTTCTATTGCCTTAATACATCTTAACATATCTTGTCCACTGGAAAGGTAAGCCTAAATATGCCTGGAAGCTACCTTGCCCTCTTCAACACCTCTGGCCATCCTCCTTTTTACATATGACATTTGGCACGAGGCGAGTTTTACAACGAAACAAAAGAAAAAAATGATAGTGTGGGACCGTGTTTCCACCAAGGACGCACGCAACCAGTGTACATCCTGCAGTCCTAGGTAACATTGAAAAAGTCGATGAAAAGAAATACTGCGCGCACATACACATCAACGTGATCCGGTCGGGTTGCAGATTTTTTTTTCCGAGACAAATGGGGAAGATTTTCGGAAATTTCCATTGAAATCATGAAAGATGAAAAAAAGATGCTCAGGTTAGGACCAAGGTTAGGGTTAGGGTAAAAAATAAAATAACCCCATTCTTCCTAGGAAAAAAATCACGTGGCCGGGCGTGATTTCATCGGCAACGCGACCTTTGAACCAAATGCCCATATGACTACTCCCACCAATTACAGTCGGGGTGTCGTACATACAGATATAGGGGAGTGTCACAAGGGTGCACCATGAGAGCGACGGGCGAGGTTGCACGCGTGGGGTCCAGGGGTCTGTGTAAGTGCCCCTGGTGGGGTCCAGGGGAAGAGCCCCGATGGATTTACAGGGTCAAAGCCCCCGGAAGCTCCTGAAGATAATAAGACCGCTGAGAATTGGTTCTAGTGGCCTTATCGATCAGGTTGTTTGCTTTGTCTTTTCAGATTTGTGAAATCCGAAGTCAGTGACAGAGTGTTCAGGATAATTAGAAACCAACTAATGAACTTCGAAAACGTCAATTAAATGAACAGTTCTTGCTATATATTATTCTGCCCGACTTGTGAGCTTTTTTTCGTCATTGGTGAATATAATGGGTAGGGTAATCTACAAGTGTATTACTTTCAACACAGTATACTCATTAGCAGTAGAGCTATTTCGGGTGTGTTAACCTACAAGAAGTATTGATGCACGCGCAGTAAATGGTTTCCGCCAATTGAGAAGAATTTTTTCTACAAATTTATCTCGTTGTACCAGCACCGACGGGGTCAGTTAGTGCAAATTCTTCGTGTATTCCTCTCAGCGAATGGACCGATCGTAACCCTTATATGGCTGCGGGTTCAGGAATTTGTAATAAGTGTGATTTCTAAATAGGGGAATGTGCGGGACCAAAGCCCAGCCTCAGCCCGGTCGAGGTTACGACTGAGGTCAGGAAATTTGGTATTCCCAATGTCACAGGTTGCAGGAAACCGCACCCTACAACACAGTTGACTGGAATGTGTCTACTACCAAGCGTGGGTCCACAGTATATGAGAGATTATTCGGGATCCCACCCCCAGATTGTAGGAACCTGCATCCTTACCCACTAACACGAATTTGCCACTACCCGTTCTGCTCTTCATCCTTTTCAGTCTACAACGCTTTCATCATCAACTACCGGTAGATAACATGAAATCAATAGCATATCCCAAAATTGCAGGAAATCGCTTTTTAAATTTCTAAAATACAAACTTGCCATTTCACTTGTGCGTATACCTGGACTCTGCCTCAGAAGAATGTGTTGAGAGAATTTTCATTTTACTCCCTCTGTACTAAGATCTCCACTTGCTGCTGTTTCATGAAATTGTTCACTCCGAGGGCGGCCGTGGAATCAAGGCGGTACAGGTTCAAGGTCAGGGACTGCAGGGGATGGGGGGTTAAGGTGGCTTTATCCCCCACACTTTTCTACCGTGGGCATTTTGGGTCGTCTTAAATTGTTTTTACTTCCTTGAACATATTGGGCCGTTTCGATGATTAACCCCACCTCCCCCCCCCCCCACACACACACTCACTTCAAAATTGGCTCCGCGGTCTTTGAAGGTTAGGTACAAATTAGAGGCCGCCAGCAAAGTTAGGGACAAACAGAAGGAATTTATTCGCCGAGAAGAATTTCATGCACACTGGGAACTCCCGTGTAGAGAAATCGCACTCTCCACCATCTCGTTATGCTTTGTTTCATCTTTTGTCCTACCGTAACTGTATACATATATATATATATATATATATAGACTGCTACCACAAGCTACCGAAACTCACGGGAAGCGCGAAAGAAAATTAATAGTAGGCTTCTAAGGTCAACGGCCGGACATCGAAACTGACTGGTGCCTTACGGGCGGGGACGAGGAACTTTGCTTGCCCAGTGATACAATGAAAAGTTCAGAGTTAACTACAAAGTAATATGACTCGGTTGGATAATTCTAAGTCTTTGGTGCTTCTTCTGTCTCTACAATAACCCCCTCTGTCTATTCAATCTCTTATCTCTTCCCTTTTACCTTAAATCCCTAGATTGAGTGATTCCCCCTAGTATTCTGCACTGGCCAAGGAGGTGGGGGCATGCGCCCCCTTTAAACACACTACTGGTAGGCTATTCTAACACGTAATGTGCACCAAGTTTCTGAGTTTATCATTTATACATGTCGTACTCGACATTTATAGGCTATCAGAAGTAATGCTCTATATCAATAACCCGAATATGTGCTTCCTCTAAAACATGCATGTCAAGCTTGATATTTTCAAGAAATATTTGGAGTTGCAATTAAATCCATTAATGCGGAAACCTAATAAGGACTGTGACATTTGGGTATAGTTACACTGCTGATCATCTTTCATTTATCACTAAATATTTCAGGAAATATGTATAAATATCTTGAAGTAAAAAACGAAACGGTGTACAACCTTCAATCAAATCGTGATGTGTTGATTCAATACTTTTCTCTCTTCTTACATTATAATTGTATAAAAGTATCACTGGCTAATGATGTGTGACTATATAGTACAATGTTTGATTCCGTCTACAATCAGATAAAACAACCAGTTGCGTGGAGGATTTGCACTAAACCAAAAACACAGTGTTGATCTGTACCCAGACTTGTTCAATTAATGATGTGCAAACTACTGAATTTTATTCTAATCATAATGTACCTTCACTAAATAGTCTTACCTAAACCCAAAAGATTAATGAAAAAATGGATTCATGTCACAGTTCAGATGTATTTTGTTCTTATTTAAGAACTAGAAACAGGAACCAACAGTTATATATCAGTATACTGGTAATCAAAATTCCTACAAGGTACCAGATACTTTTTAAAGGGAACTAGATGCTACCTCTCAAAACCAAAATGAGAGTCTATACTTCGAACTTTTTGCAGTTGTAAAAAAGATGATTGACGAAGATTAAAGCAGACTGCGTAAATATTACGCAAATACTTCCATAAATGGATTTAAACTCCAATGCATCCCGGCGTGTACTTTTATACATGTAAGTGCAGTTGAACCTTTTGTTATTATAACAACTGAACGAATTCGGACTTGAGTAAGACTAATTTAAGGCCTAACGTGTAACTTACTCTGGTGGGGACATGGCGTTCAATTTACATCCCAATAACTCTAGAACCCCCACCCCTGCACTCCGAGAGTTAAGGACTGCCACATTGATGAACATTTTAAAGCCATAAACTCAACATCGTGCCAATTTTAATCGTGCGTTGGTCAATTTTCTGTATAGTTTCACTATACAAATGTATAAATTGCTGATATTATGATTATGACAAATAGATCCTTGGACCATACATCCTGTCTCATAAAATTTTCTTTCACATTTCCTATTTTGTTGTAAATAAATTTGATCAAAACAGTCGATGAAATATTTAGGCATAAATAATTTCAACCGAAAATAATTATCACCCTACGTCAGTGAAATTAAAAAAATGTTTTAACGTCCAATACTTGGATACTTCGAATTACATCGTATAGCAAATAAACTGTATTTACTCAACACTAAAAAGGTCTCCTAAGTGGTATGTAAGGATATTTGCAATTCAGTCACATGTTGGCAAGTTAAAACACTCTGATATGTTCGATTGTTTTCTGCTAATAGGAGGGTCTCTACGTGATTCATTGTAACTATGCATTACTGTCAATTGGAATCACGGATAAAATTTGCCGGGAACTTTTTATAGTCGTTTGGCGTATTTATCACCTTGGCGGTATAGGGATGTTTCCTGAATTCGTCCTGACGATATTATATATATCCGATGACGGCTCTCATTCATTACTGCAGGCAAGTTTTGGCAGATTTTGGAAGGTTTCATTTTGCACAAGATTGATTGCTTTTTGATTTCTCCGAGGAGACAAGCTTGTACGACAGATAAGGGGGTTCTCTCGATAATGTAGGCTTATCTTTTAACAAAGTACGTTTATGAGCACGGATAGTATATGGAACATTTAGAAATGGAATTTTAATGACTAATTGAGAATCTCGATAACACTGAAACATTGCAGATTTTGATCATGTCTAGTATCAGTATACACAATACAAGTTCTGCTTATCGGCGCTTTAACTGATCACGGTTCATTAAATTTCCGTAATTCATAATATCGTCATTTGCAAAACATCACAACATTATTAATAGGACTGTTGATTCATCTATCCAATTATAACGCTGTGTATTTTATAGTCAATTAACATTTCCTCATTACTTCTTGTACGTAAATAATAAAAATGACGAATTTTAAGTTATTTTCTAAAGTTAGGGTTACCTTACACCTATTTTTTTTAGACGCAGTACTCGAATAATCCTAAAAAACGCATTATTTTGAGCATATTTTCTTCCCCTTAACACTACGAAGAATTTCTTCGTCACGGGACATAGAATAGATTAATATAGAAACATTGTATATAAATAATTTTCCTATCATTTTCAACAGCGATAAAAATGAAAAAAACGTACACTGTTTGAAATATAAAAGCGAGACTTCAAATAGTTTTACTCAACAGGGACTTATGTATCTTGTTACAGGCCAAAATAGTTGCCGTAAGGGAAACCGAAATGATCATAAATTTTTAAAAGAGCAGGTGTCAGTCTCTACTTATGATCGTTCCAAGTATTAACCTACGCAAAGGCAAATGCGCAGAAATATTTATTTACCATGCTTGGCCTGGAATATGCATAACTTAGTTTTGTCATAATGCACTGTGTTATCAATCAATACATTTTTGTTTATGCCAATAATAACCATGAAGGAGCACCTAGTATAATTTTCATTGCTGTGTACTTCGCTTTAAATATTTAATGCTTGTGTTAAATATAGGTGAAAATATGTGAGCGAAACAATTAATATGTAGCTAAAGTACACTGCAAATTGAAAATATCAGTATATAAATTAGAGAAACGTATCACTAACTTTCAGTCGAAGAGAATATTCAAAATAATCATGTGTAGCACAGCTACAGAAACTGTATGTTATCGGTTAACAAGATATTACTTCAACTAATGTTCAACGAAAGCTCAGTTTAATGTGTATCAAAGTATATGAAACTCCAAAATATTACTTACCAAAGCGCGACCTCAGTATAGGGAGTTAAAGGAGCGCTTCCCTTATCGTCTATTGCTCTTTCCAATCTATCGGAAATGAAAATTATTCTTTACCTTATATCAAGGTACTTGACGAGAGAAAAAAGGGAAGCCGAAAGTATTTTGTAACAATATCTCTTTCTATAAGAAAAATTAAAATGTGACAAACAGAAGAAAAGCGAATCCTTCTTCACAGAGAGAAGATCAAAGATGTTGTGTAATTCTGTAGTCGGGGAGGATATTGTTGAACTGATGTCTCGCGCATTGCCAAATTAAAAGTGTTGAAGTGAAGTCATTGAATAAGAAGGCTGTTGATTGGCTGATCTTAGAAAACTGCGATGACGAAAGATAGACAACAGTGGACGCTGATTGGAAGGAGAAGCGCGAATTTGTCGTCACCGATTGAGATGGTCGGTCAAGTTTTTGTAAAGGCATGCCTCGTTTAAAAACAAGAATACAAGTAAGCACTAAATGTTTTGTAGGGTTGGATTAAATCAATTGTATATATTTCAGGCCGAGGAAAAACTTTCCTTTGTTTGTATTATTGATTCAGAAATATTATCTGGTAATCGGATAGAATAGAGGCAGTTGACTGACCGCAGATGTTTAAGTTCACGATGTTTAAGTTCACGATTTCTGCTATAGCTTTCGTATATATGTACGGTTTTAGTTTTCAGTAGCGACTGACCAATGGCGGAAAAATCTAGGTAATTTTGAGACAAAGAAGTCCTCAAAAATACAGTCACTCACTTTACGTTATTTTAATGGGACAGCTTATCTAGGATCATTAGAGTTTGCTTAATGCCTCAAAAAATGTTTAGAAAAATCCGAGAGAAATTAAAATTGTTAAAATAGGATGAGTTTGTTCTCCAAACCTAGGTGCACTTTGGAATGTCCTGTTAGGAGGTTAGGAAAACTTTTGTACCTTTTGTATAGGCCTACGTGTTACATGTAGGTAATGTAGCTTATGGCATGTTACTATAACAGAAAATATGAGTTATGATCATAATATATTTTATATTGCTGACTCTTGTATAGACCTAAATGCTGTTTGTTTCAATAGAGATGAAATCAACACCTGCATCAAGAAACGATTTTGCATTATGTTACCAATTGGGAAGTTATTAGGGTTGCTTTCGAGAGGCCACGATTACGAACACGGTGTTAGGAACGAACAACATCACATAGCAAAATGACGAGGGTAGTTCAAGTTGTTTGCTTTTGTTACAATATCTTCTGGAGAATGAGTCTTCGGAAATGAGGGCTTCAGCGAAAATTTATGGAAAGTCTCATATCCGACGTTGAGTTAAAAATTGACTTATGATTGTAATTAAATATATTTCACCGCTAATTTCCGTCCTTGTGTCTCACTTGAAGTACCTCGGTTTAAGAGTGATACACATTGTTGCAGTATTAGATGTCGATATTGTAGGAACAACGTAAAAATCATGCTTCATTGAGTAGCTGATTAATGGGTAACTTCAACTATTATCATGTGAGACATGGAGGATCCCTGACGCCACTTCAACCTTTTCAAGTCGCTAGTTTTTGTAAATGTGATATCCGAAATAAAGCTTCACAAGTCACAACGCCAGGCTCATACCCTTAATCAGACAATTTTAGAGGAAAAGGTGCATACCGGTATGTAAGATATGAGCAATGTTTCTATTGGTGTCGGGTCCATTGGGGCCTTCTTAGAGCCCGTGGTGGCGGTTCATGCGGCAAACCCCGGAGCTACAGTTATAGGCCTATTCAAGTTTGTGGACATTCAATCGTGGGTATTATCAATGGTGTTCTCATGCATTGGGGAGCTTTCAGCGAAACTGACAGACCATATTTGCAACGTAGAATGTAGATTAAAATTTCGGACTAACCAGGCGAAAGGCCACTTTGGAACTGAAGGTGATGAATAAGGGACGTTTAGCGACCCGGGGATCCCAGGGTTTTGAGACATTGCTAGAGCAGGGATCTTCCACTCCCTGGTCGGAGTAAAATTGTAGGTTGTCATATTTTAAGCAGCCAATTGTGTGGAACAGTAAGTTCAGCCTTTCAGGTGTTTTCATATGTCACTTCGTTCTCGAAGTAAAAAAAGCAGCAGAAATCAGTTGTTCAACTAAAGAATGATTAATGGGGGGGGGGGAGGGGGCTGAAGGGTTTTGAATGGAGAAAATGAATGAAAAAATTTGCGGCATGGCTTTGTTTTCATTTTGCTTCAGTTTGTTTGTGATGTCTTTGTTTTTCGTAGAAAACGGTAATTCTTCAAAAGTATTTTGAACGTCCAAAATTTCGTTTTCTTTACAAAGAAGTAAAGGCAAAACTTAAGATAGAGTGCCTATTACATCCAGTTTTTTATGTCATCACTGCCACAAACCTAGAAGAATTGGTTGGCTAAAGGAGACTATTGTATCGAATTAAAGGCAATAGACAGTCGCCCCAAAATTTGCTTTGAAAATCAGCAAACTGTTGCAAATCTCCTCTTATTGCATTACAAACATCTCTGGTGACGTTTTGAACATAACTATTACAAACGATAGGTGAAGCAAGGAGGAATTCTCCTTGAATTTCACAATTCACAAACAAAAATGCTGTCACATGATCAAAATAGGCCATTCATGAACTAGAGTGACAGTGCATACCAACTCTAATTGGGGTGACCGAATTTTCCCTGTAAGTTCCCCAAGTTTTGATCACTGTACAGACCATATCGCTGAAAACCTATGCAGCCCATGTGAAGACATAGTAATAAAAGAGTATGCAAAACACTGAATACATTGACAATTTACAATAATAAAAATGCACTACATGTGTCCAGTCGCATGGACGCTAGTAGGAGCTTTTCGGAAAGGACAGGCATCTTTGGAGAGCGCCATCATTTATACTGTCGTGTAGTGTAGCAAGAAAAATTTTGCCAAAAATGGAAATGACACTTTCGTATCTTATACATGTTGCATCTAAACAATTCACATTTTAACATCTCGGAAATTTTAATCTGATAAAACTTTTGCTTCGAAACTTTCGGGTTAGGAGAGGGGGCACTTATGAAATCCATCTAGCCCATACTTTTAGCCCGTATGATACAGAAACCTCCCATTATCCATACATACATTGCACAGATTATTTCTGTTAGATGCTTCGTTAGGAGTTGAGGCGAGATGGATCAAATTTAGTAACGTGTAAATACATTGACCTTCATGGTAACACATGTGCATGGGCACCGATCCCATGGGGGACAGGGGACATGTCCCCCCCATATTTGAGAAATCGATCATTGACTTTGATTTTTCACACAGTAAATTATTTGAAAAATGGGGTCATGCCCCCCCCCCCTCCAATACTGAGAACAAATCGCCGTCAATGCACTTTTGACCTTAGCTTATATCAAGAACACGAGTTCTTTGTCAGTGAATACCGACATTGGCGTATCATAGGTTAATGTCAGAAGTAATGGAGATAAATTTTCATCATTTTAGTTGTCTTAATCGAGCTTATCCAACTATTACATCACCTGCAATATAAGAAAGGTTAAAGTACGTACATTATCGACTTGAATTACAAATTGACAACGGCTTAGTGGTCTTTTTTCTTAATATAATGGTTGTCAGATACAAAACTGGGATTCAGTGTCTGGACCAAGGGGGGCAGTAGGGGTTTCCCCTTTCCAGACAATGCCTTTCCTCCTACTTCTTCCAGTCTGCCCTGAACAATGGTACTCAGTTCACAGGAATAGTGCGCACTCACTCCCCTCCCCCAGCACTTCTGCTTGCCACCCGTTTCCCCCTCCAGTTTTGAAATTCTGGCGGGCCACTTATTAACAGAGAACATAATGGCATAGATAAAACAGTCAACTCTCGATATGGAAAAGGGGCATGATTACAGAAAATATCGATCCAGAAACACCTGCATGGAAGCCCAGATAAAATGTGTTCCACCAGGGAGCTGACTTTCAGGACCCTAGCTGCCTGGTCAGCTATTGGGTGGACAGAGTTGGTCGGGGGGGGGGGGAGGAGTAGCTGAGGAATTCCCCACTCTAAAGTTTGTACCCTTTGCCCTTAAATAAAGTGGTCGAGTATAGTGTAATTGCTTAATTACTTCGCTCCTTAGAACTTGACAATACCCCAGGCTATTGCTATGCAAAATGACATATTTGACTGGGCCACTGTGGTAAATAGTTTATAATGAATTATCCATATCTCCCCAAAAATCTGCCAAAAACAGCAATCATCAACTTTTAAGCTTTTTGTTTAATTTTCGAATTACTAAATTTTCACAAAGAAAAGTAAAAATAACGTTGTCATAGCGAGTGCTGGATTAGTCGGGGGACAAGTTTTAATGTTTCCCAACTGTAAGTGTTTGAAACAAATATTTCACATACACAATATTAAAAACAATAAACTATTAGCTGGAATGAACTTTAACTGTGGGTAATATTCCTTAACTGTTGTATTTTCTGAGTGTTGTGAATCACACGTGGAAAGTTTAAAGGGCAACTGCAGTCACCAACAGTTTGAATTGGTCCCCCCGTCCCCTTTGTATCCTACTTCACGTACGGTTCATTTTAGCCATGTAACTATGTTTGTTGGTGTTATATTAAACAGGAACTCCTTGGTTTTGTGTTCTGAAACGTCAACAACTACAAAAGATATTTGGAAGAAAAATATGAGGAGATTTGTAAGATTTAGCTTATGTTTTAAAACACGGTTCGAGCAACTTTGGGCAACTGCTTACTTGCTTTACAGAACATGTGCAGCTGGGCAAGCTGAAAATATCAAGTGGACACACTAATTTTTGTCTTTGCAAAAATTTATCAAATGAGTTGATTCTTACACAAGAGAAGGCCAGTAGTCAACGTGATTCGGGGAGGGGCGGAAAAATCATCGTCCCTGAAAACTTTCCCACAACAAAAAATACTATTGCCCTAATACATCCTATAATGTTTTGCCCCTCCCCCTGACAAATATTTCACCTCCTCCATCGACATTGTCTCTTTAGTACCTTGTTTGGCTAAAAGAGAAAAAAGCGAGTGATTTGTCCAATATGCTCTTTCTTAAATTTATGTACAAATTTATATTTTCATCATGGTTGTACCGTGTGAGAGAGATGCAGCTAGAGGAACTTGGGGGCATTAACAAAAGGCTTCCACCTCCCGCCCCCTGAAAAACTCATGGGTGAAAATATATATCTGTCAAATTGTTCACAATTTAACTTTGAGGGAAAAATGACCTCCACCCCAAATTATTGACTCCGTCAGTCCGTAGTAGGCCCATGTTGTTCAGGCTACAAATGTCCTTTAATACTTACAACATGAATAAAATTGAGAAACTGAAGGAATACTTGGTTTCAGAAAAAAATGTCATTTTCAAAAACGAGGTCAGAGGTATGAACTTAAATGTTCCCTTATATTTTGGAAATAGATACACTCCTTAAAAAATAAATATTTCGAAATATGACAGCAAATTCCCCCAAAGTAGTTTTGTTACTAGGATGTCGGTGCAGGGGGTAGATGTTCTATGATTTAAGAACAAAGAAATGACGTGACACTTAACAAATTTACCAACAAGAGAGAAAAATTGATAAAAAGGTTGTGTAACCTACAGTTAGGATTTAATGCATGTAACCACTTCTGCGAATTTTCAGTTGTGACCAATTTAAGGGGAAATCCCACCAAAACGAGTTTGTGACTAGAGTTAACATGATCTCATCTATGTCGTAACATTACATCAATGACGATAAACTTTAGTATAAATTTAATTTATATAGTCCGACATTTACCAGCAACTATTTTTACACCTTACCTTTATATAAATATTTAGTACCAACCGATATTAGTCACGAAATAGACATTTTATCCCCAAACACAAGTGCATAATTTCATGCGTTAAGGTCTCTCATAGCTCCAGTGATTTATTAATATAGTCTACAGTCGATGGAAAAATAGAGCTAAAAGTCATGATGTCAGGAGCTTCGACCAATCGCCAAAAGAGGCAGAGACCCCGATCGGGTTACTTTGCTGAAGGGAGATGTGTTAGAGAGGGCCATATGAAGACCCCGTTCTTTTTCGCTTTACATGTCTCATCCCACAGACTTGCGAATGAAGAAATCGCCAATATGGGGAACCGTGTCGAACTCAGAGCCAAGTTGGTTTTCAATGCTCTTTTACATAATAATGAGTTGACATCATAGTTTAACGCAGCACTGCAGTATCCTTATAGCAAAACGGAGAAACATTTCCTCGTCCTGCGACAAGCTAGTTCACTATATTCCACACAGACTGACAGATGATGGGTCTTAAAAATAAGGTCAGGTTTTACTTGCATTCTACAGCTACCGCTTAGACCATGCAATACGCTTATGTTTTATCGTTAAGTCGCTTCTCGGCCTTTTGGCTAAGATCAGGGAGCTGTCTCCCTGCTAAGATCATGTGTAGTATCTGTTCTTTTCAGCCAGCCAAGAACGGGACCACGCATGACAGTCTCATGTTGTAGAGGTTTGAGGTTTGAGAGGTTGGTCAGTTTAAGTTTGTTTTACTTTCGGGGACGTAGCTCCTTTAGAGAACATAACTCCTTCGGGAGTATTATTTTGTTTCGCCCCTTGGCTCTTCGCCAGAGAGTCGAGGAACTTTGAAAAATAGTGAAAAATAGGGCTCGTCACCCATTTGCAGTGGGAGCAAGTTTCGGTTTTCATATGCACCTGGAGAACAAGATCACATGTATCAGTTGGTTCATGCGATATAAGTAAATTATGTCCCTCTACAGAATCTAAAATAAGACACCGATCTCATCATATCACATCAAAATTTGAAATGAACTTTTTGTATGCCACTCTCTACCCTTTTTAAGTTTGACAAAAGCAGTATAATATTACATTTTTCTTATTAACTCGTCACGTTATGGTTCTTATTCAGGGATTGGTGAACTTTAAAATTCAATATGCCAATTACGTTATATTATGTAACTGAAGTACAATACGACTTGTGACGGCGTAGCCGGCGCTGTTTTATCATGACGCCTTTGCATGAAGTAAACTTACTACCAGTCGTCAATGCTATACTTTTATGCTTTTTTATATCATAACCATATTAAGGGTCACTGTAGGAAACCGCTTGGACTCATCGATGACCCTAAGTGGTGGATCGTAGACTCAGGGCCGTCGCAACCGGGGGTGTGGGGGTGTCTAAAAATCTGAAATACCAGTTGGAATTTCTGATTCCTCAGTCTACCATATTTTTCCAACTGAGCCTGTGTCAACTTTGAACCTATTCTCCAACTAGATCAAGTCGAATTAAAACTGTCCTTTGACATCTTAGTTAATGAAAAATTTTGGCGCGCTTCGCCCGCATGCGTCACGGTTTGCGCTTCATTTCTTTACCATTATTAAGGTAATTAAACATGGAACTATTCCGATCACAACACTTTCCGAAAAACAGAGATACATCTCCAAACATCTGTAGGGCCTCGCAT
>WURT03064505.1:0-13707 GCA_009936505.3 Holothuria glaberrima | reverse complement strand
AATGAGGGAGTAGAAAGAGAATTCATGCTACGGGTAAGGTGTGTGTGAGTCTCATGTCGAAAATGAAACATGGATCTTATGTAGTAAAATATTTGTCACCAAGATGTTTTGGTTCCTCATTAGAGCAAAAAACACTCAAATATTGCACTATTTGCGATCTAGTCACCTTTCAAATTTCAAAAATTTTCCAAAGGAGAGGGGACACCCCCTCCCCTTACACCCTCCCCAGGCCACAGATCAGTAAAAGTCGCGTTGAGAAAACGTCATAGCTAAAACACTGCAGAAAACATTCTTGAAAAAACACTTTATGGACATTATATCTCACTTTCATAATCACCATGTGATCAACGGCACCCAATTGCCCGATTTCTAAACCCTAACTTTGACTTCAAACTCATGTTGCAAATTCCTGAGGATCCGGTTTACCCACAAACATCATGGGAAAAAATAATGCGCCGGGGGCGTGTCTTCCCTTCACTGCAAACTCAGGTTTTCAAATTTTGAACACCAAAATGTAACCGATATAGAACGCACCAGTGACGTACCCAGGGGGCATTGAGTCACCCCCTTACTGATGCCACATTTTTATTTAGTTCCTAAAATACGTAAACTTTTTAACACAAATTCTACTTCAAAATGCTGCATATGTGGTACCAGATTGCATGTAAGGACACCTAATTTTTCAAAAATTTTCAAAGGGGAGCAGTATACCCCACTCCCCTTAGACCCCTCCCCCAGGCCAGCGATCACACGACATACTACATGGCCCCCTTCCGGGATACGTCACTGAAATACATCCTGGCGTTCGAAACATATTTTGAACGAGAGTGAAAAGATTCTGAACATTTTTCTCCATATTTGAACGCTGGACGCCTATTTAAACACTTACCGTACTTACACGCCTAACGAGTATAGAGTTCAAACTCTGAACGTTAGGTTCAGCTCCTCAAGTATAGTGGAATTACCTAACACATTAAAATTATTAGGAATCTTTGCATTGATTAATGTATCATGAACCAAAATCTACCTATCCCGGGACTTAATTTTTTACCCAGAAATATGCTAAAACCTCGGAGCTTCAGGGGGCTTCCCCCTGGGCCTCCACTGGGGCTTTGCCCCTGGACCCCGCCAAGGGCCCTAAGGCGGGTCCCTGGACCCCACTCACTAAAGCTCGCGCTTCGCGCTCGTTTTACGTATGCATCACCAGATCTGTCGGCAAAATATGGTGTCTACACCCACCAAAGATTACACCTTCGCTACGCCCCTGTTTATCGTCCAGCTGCTAACTCTATATAATCCTTCAATGGGGACGTATCTAAGCTTTTAACACTTATTAATACCGAAAAGAAAACTTGTTATCTTGTTGGAGACTTTTTTATTGTATTGACCTTATTCAGTACGGTGAGAACAGCTAAGTTAACGATTTGGTTGACCTACTCTACTCCTTTTCATTTCTATCTCGTATCTCGAAACCAACTATAATAACTGATTATTCATCGACTCTTATTGACAATATTTTCAGTAATAACCATAATGTACAACTTACCTCTGGCATAATTGTGTGTGATATAAGTGATCACTTACCTATTTACGTAATTCATCCAAGCTTTCATCCCAGGTCTTTTATACGTAATGATGAATTTTTCTTTAAAAGAGACACTTCTCCTACTTCATTGAGTAAATTTTCTGATAAACTTTGTTCAGTAGAATGGAATTTTATCTACAATAATTCTGGTGCTAATAGTGCCTATAATTCATTCATGTTGTTTCTACGTTGTATAACAATAACTGTGAGTTCAAAAGATTCAGTAAAGGAAAATTGAAAAGTGATTCCCTTTGGATGACCAGTTGTATTTTAAAATCTTTAAAAAAAAACTAAAAACAAACTCTTCAAACATTTTCTTAATATGCTTACTGAGAGAAACAAGACCAAATTAACTGTTTACAAAAACAAGTTAACTAGAATTATTAGACAGGCCAAAGAAATGCATTACCAAAACCTTTTATGATAATAATAATAATAAAGATAATTTGACTAAAGCATGTCAGATAATTAAAGACATAATTGGATCTAACAAAAAGAAGAATACCCGTTTTTTCCTTTAACATCAACAGTAAAATTATAACCAATAAGAAGGAAATTGCAGACGCCTTAAATAATTATTTTGCTATTATTGGTCCAAATTTGGCTCACAAAATTCCTGACTACCCTTCTACCACCTTTGACCTTAAGTCCAAAATTTCAAAACCTTATTATTTTATTCTCCCACCGACAAATGACTCTGAAGTAATAAACGTGATTAATAAACTACCAAGCAAAGCTGCCCCTAGTGTAGATAAAATTCCTGTAAGTGTACTTCAGCAAAATTATCTCAGTATTGCCAGCCCACTGACTCACATTATAAACTTTTCTTTTGCTAATGGAATCTTTCTCGATCACCTCAACCTTGCCAGAGTCACACCTGTATTTAAATCTAATGCTCCTATGAATGTCTCTAATTACCGCCCCATTTCTGTCTTAACTGCTGTCTCCAAAATATTCGAAAGAGTAATGTATAATAAGCTTTCTCAATTTCTGGAAAAACATAAGCTCCTCTCAGAAAACCAATTCGGCTTCCGTAAGAACTATTGTACGTACATGGCCACACTAGTTTTAATACATTATTTTACTACTGGGTTTGACAATAACGTAAGTACTTTGGGTGTTTTTGTGGACTTATCCAAAGCCTTCGATACAGTAAATCACAGCATTTTTTCACGTTAACTTACTCATTGTGGAATTAGAGGTGTAGCTCATGATTGGTCTGTAAGTTATCTGTCTAATCGTACGCAACTTGTATATATTAATAACTGTTCATCATCATTTAATGATATTTCTTGCGGTGTACCCTCCCCCTTTTCAATAAGTTAAAATTCGTACTATTTGCAGATGATACTAGTATCTTGTTTAGAACAGTCGATCCCACCTTTAATGCATCTGTGGTAAACGCTGAGCTTTCTCGTGTATCTCACTGGTTTCAGGCTAACAAACTTTCTCTGGATGCCAGAAAGACGCATTTCTTGTTGTTCCAACCTAGTAGAAAGAAACCACCTGATTTAACAGTTTAAGTATCTGTATTGACGGTTCCACTGTCACCCAATCCGATTCAGTACATTTCTTAGGACTCCTTATCGATCCCCACCTGACCTGAAAATACCACATCGATCTGTATAATAACAAAATCTCTGAGACTAAAGGCGTCCTACATAAAATCAAGCACCTTGTACATCGTCGTATGCTATTATCTTTGTACAATACTCTTATTCTTCCTAAATTATCTTATTGCAATATTGCTTGGGGAAACACTTTCCAGTAATACTTTAATAGATTTTATGTCCTGCTAAAAAGAGTAATTCGCTTAATTATCTCCTCTCTATATACAGCTAACACCTGTGATCTCTTTAAAGAATTAAATATTTTGAATGTTTTGACATCTGTAAGCACCAGATGGGAATGTTTATGTTGAAAATTAGTCGTAAGTTATTACCTCCTTTCTTCCAGAATCACTTTCACACTAATAAAATAGTCCACAACTACTATACCAGGAATTCTGAAAACTATCATCTATATAGAGTTAATTCTGCTATGGCAACTGGTAGAGGTAAACGTGTGTACTTTTTAACACTAAACGAAGAATATCTCTGTCATCTTTATACATAGTATGTGGATGTATGTGGGTGATGAGATAATAAAGTAGCCCAGCTCAAATGATGAGTGATCGAAGATACGTAAAAAATTTCCTCGTCAGACCCACCATCGGATCAGCTATATTCACCTTGTCCGTTATATGTGGTGTAAAATGCAGCATTTTGTCTATTTTTTATGTCTGAATGGCAGAGTTGTAATTAAGTCATGACTCGAGTCACAACTTGCATAATTGCCTGACTTGAAAAATTCTGGTCGATTTTCTCCCATTGAAATAACACAGTGACTTGACCCGAGTCGCTAAAATGAGTGTAGTTGACTTGACTTGCCACAAAAAGGGTGATTTGGTTACAACTCTGCCGAACGGCCCAATATCTTTCCAACGTTTCACTCATAGAGTGCTCCTTCTCTTTACTAACTTCCGTCAGGTAGTAATTATAGCTTTACAGGCATAATAATCTACTGTTTGCCACCTTCTCTTGTCAGGAATTACCTTTATTTGAGTAGGGAAAAAATATTTTTACACCCCCCATACATAAAGAAAGAAAGCTATCACAACCATTCCTTGTTGCAATTTAATTATGTAATTAACAGAACATCTGCAAACAAGTAAAGGATACGGGTAACGATTGAAATGAACACGTTATTAAAAATCAATAAAAGGTAGGCGTTGAATGCGGGTAAGAATTTTTTATTCAGTTACCCAATTGAGTCCTTTATGTTTTAATGCAAAAGAAATTGTTTACACCGAGGGCTGTACGATACAAACCGTAAAATTGTTCGTTGCTATAAATTCTTAACCTGCTCGAGAAGCAAATTTACCCTCTCGAGTAGGTCTACTGCACAACTGGAGGAAATAAATCTCACTGTGAGTAGAGTTTTACTTCAATTAGTTTTAATGTTTTTTAGAATCAGAGTTATACATTTTAAAAACGACACGTCGAATATTGCAGCATTAGGTCACAGCAATCTGAAAGACTAACAACCTTTAATTCGGCAGTATACGTTGCACACAGTATATGTATATGGATCTAATAACAATTGTAATAATTTACCAATTAGACTACGTGACTGCTTGTGAGGATCGGACGTTGTTCGAGATCACAGTACGTTACTGTGACTCACTGGCGAATCCAGGAGTGGGGCAACGGGCAGGGTCCATGGCCCCACCCAAAGGTGGGCCCCAAAAGAAAATTAACTTCACAACTGTACACTTTTGTTGTGCCAAATTGCATCTGAGGGCATTGAGTAATTGAAAAATTTCCCAGAGGGGAAGGGGAAAACCCCTTCTGCTTAAACCCATCCCCATATCACTATACCACCAGTTTGGCCCCTCCCAAAAAAAGCTCTGGATCCGCCAGTGCTGACTCTGGTTAAGGAATTAAGTAAACAGTTTTAAATATTTTAAGGCCAATGGATGTTGTGAATCAAAGTCTGAGTTTTTTCTGTCCGCAGATGCTCTACTAGCAAACTTTTAACAAACTCCCACGGAAGTAGTCCGTACGCTTGGTCTCAGGTCGTAGTGTCCCCACTCAGATATACTTTCTCAATTAAGATACCAGCCTAATCGTTTGTGGAATCATGATTGAGACTATCATAACAGTTTCAGTCTCACCAATTTTATAGCAATAAAAAGCATTAACAAACAACCTTTGGGGGCTACGGAGATTACTGGGCGTTTAATTATAGCTTGGGCAGAACGATTGACGCGACCAAAACATCACATGATCATAAACATATATCAAGATAAGCTAGCCCCACACTACACATTTTGGGCAAATGTGCACTGTCTCGGAAGAATTTTTATGACTGGCTTACGCTAAACCTAATCCCTAAATAATCCCTAACCTTAACAAAGAAGACAATCGATACAATACAATACAATACAAAACAATGCCATCAGTCAATCAGAAAATGTCTCACTAGACAGTGCCCATCAGCTGCACATTTTTGAGTGACCCAACTCAACTGTCACGACCTAGTTTTATAGTTGGCACAACTTCTTTTCGCAGGATCAGCAATGCACACCACACGGCTGGCTACTTTGAAGAGGTTGCAAAATGGCATTTGACAACCCTCTTTCGGCTCCGGCGCAATCGCTACTTGATTGGTCAAATTGGTCAACCTTACGACTGTCGCACGAATGTTGCAGACTGCAGTCCTGAAAAACGAACATGTTCGTTTTTCCAGACTGGTGGCGACGCGGCTAAACACTTTGAAAATGGTCTAGAAACTGCCAGTTGCAGTCGTAGACCCACGCACACCACACAACTATTAGCGACGGAAAGTTGAGTCTAGCTGCGTTGGGCAAAGTCGTAAAATTTGCGGCTAGCTTTTCATGCAGTTAGTACATACATTATCAAAACCACACTTAACATTATTAAATTATTATTTTTTTTTTTTTGCTACAGACAACCAGGGTTTTAAAAGGAAGATGGAGAGGTCTGAAGATGTATTTAATCACAACTTTTTCGAATCGCTTTTTTCGACAAGAAAGGGGACTTCGAACAAGGGGAGGGCATTTGCTATTTTTTCAACAATTATTTTCGCCCTAACGAACTTTTTTGTAAAGATCACATCAAGAATAGTTGATCCGACGCAAATTATTGTCGTCTCTGGCTCGTTCTTGGTCATTGTTAGCAGCTGCATGGTTACCAGAGTAGGTGATACACTAGCGACCTTTAATAAACGAGACTTCACCGTTCTCTTCGCTACAGGATTTCTTCTAATGACTATTTTAAACTTGGAGAATAAAGCACTTTCGATGTCCAACGCAGGCGACATCATAGCTGTACAATACGGTGCGGAACTTTTGACGTCTACATTGATAACTTGCATCTTTTTACAAAGAAAACGGTTAACAATAATTCACTGTATTCTTTCATTTATGTCAGCTATGGGCGTACTCTTTATCTTCCGACAAGATCTGTTGTTCACATATCAAGACATCGCAACAGGGCAAAGTTAAGCTGGTTTCTTCCTTTCTGCTGGGAGTGGGGCGGGGTATTCGTTATTTTACACCGTTTTGAAAATTATGATAGACAGGGGCATCTCCCTTCCTCTCATTATTTTAGTTTAATCCCTTTTTCTACTTTTTGGAACTTTGAGTATAACATTGATTTGCTTTCAAGAGTGGGTAGCCCCAGGATCGTGCTCGGATTGGACTATATTCATTATCTGTGGTGGGCTCGAAGCTTTTGGAACAATGGCGTCATTAAGAGCAATAGCGTCTGATCCGCTGCTTTCAGTGTCAGTGATTCTTACGTTCGAAGTTGCATTGAGTTAATTCCTTGAACTCCTAGTGTTACATACGGTACCCTCCTTACTATCTGTGGCGGGTTCCATAACAATCACACTGTCATGTATTGGAGTATTGAGCCTGGACGAAGACAAGCTGGAAGGCAAAACCAAAGATGAATACATTTGGATTCCACCATTGCCCTTTCCTTGTACTTTTACATTACATGTTAAGGACGTTAACTCGTCGTGTAAGCCTAGTAGCTATATTTAGCAACCTATTAATTACTTATGAAGACGATAAGTCGTGTCAACCGAGTTCAACATTATTGCGTGAAGTCACAGCTTCTCCATGTTTGAACGCAAGAACTGATTCGTTTTATGATGTGTGAAAATTATAACAGAGATCTAAGCAAACAAAATGTAACGATTAGACTCTTAAACAGGCTTTTAATCGAAATCAGAAAAGGGAAAGTTATGAAGTTGCATAAAATTGCACATACCATATTGAATATGGTTGAGGCGACCATTTGTAACACAAACTCTTGTTCATACATGGAGAGTCTGTGCCAATTTTACGTTTCTAAAAGGACTGTAACCATCATGGAGTCATAAAGTGTCTGTTACATTTCTACAGCCACCTGTTCCCATCGGTGACCCATTTTGACAAATTGTTCAGGCGTAGGTAGGTCTACAGAACACGTTACTTTGCCAATTGATGTGCTGAATAATGTTACTTGCTTTTATTATTGCACCACTTACATCAGTTTTATAATGCACACTTAGAAGTTGGCCCGCAGTCCGAAGGCGCACAACACGTTAACATTCGAGAAAACATTTTGCAAAACAGCTTGATTTCACAGTTGAAACAAGGTAGGCCAATGTCAAACAGTTAGAATTTTTAGTCTGTAATTTCAATCTTTACACCCGTTAATGCGCAGACACCTTCAAAAATTTATAAAGAGCATTCCCCAACAGGCATTTCTGGTGCAAAAATACAACCAATTTACATGATTTTTAACTGCTCTTCCTTTCACACAATTTTTCACTTGTATACATACATGGTCGTTAAAGCCGACGGGCTGATGAATCTCAAAATGATTAAGTTTAGATTCTTTTGTTCATCTTAAAAGGTCCATAATTACAGCAGGAAATGTTCAAACTCCGTAATTGCATACTGCAGCTGCAACACTTAAGGAGGTGAATGGTGCAGCCTCCATATAGGAAATAGACAACACTCTGCTGTGATTTGATGTTAAACGTGTTTTTTGATTAATCAAAAATATTGAAATAATATGAAACGAAACAAAACGAAATGCAGTAATTTGTTCTGTTAATTTCACAAAGGATTATTTGACATGTTATGATTATAAGCTCACTTAAGTAAGTTGGAGAAGCAAACAAGACGCAGATAGAAATCGACGTTAAATTATCTTGCAAAATTGACTCCGCTATATTGAAAAAGTCACTGAAATGAAGTACTCTAAAAACCTTCAATCACTTTCATCAATTACTGATGTGGTTCAAGGATCGTAAATAAGATTTACTTTGTAACTAACACGTACAACAAAAAGCATTAACAGTGAGAACATCCATAATTAAGGCCGCTTACCAACGTAAGTGCCTCCATAGTAATTCAAGTAAATTTATCAACGTTTACAAAATATTTTGACTCATTTATTCAGCTTAAGAAATTTTCTAAATTTGCTTTCATTTGGTTTAGAAACTGCCATAGTGCAAAGCCATTCAACATTACTGTAAAGAAATTCATCGTAAACAGAAAATACCATAGCTATTTATGATTTTTTTGGGAAGTCCATAAATTCTGAATCTTTTTATATTTTTGTTTAAAACAGGTACCGCATGTTTGTGGGATCTCTAAAGACCGATAGATTGTTATGAACATTTTTCTTGGAGACCATGGCTTCATCGTAGCAGGGCTGGGGTTTCATCCTCAAAGATTGCATTCGTCACATACTTTCAAAGTAAATGAAGCTTTGGATATTTCAACGAGGTCATATGTACAAAGAATTGTTCAAATAGTTCTTCAACACATACAATAAATAGGTGTGTTGTATGTTTCTTAAAAGCAAAACACGGATACAGAGTTGTTAAACATTTAGCTCCACTAGTCTCCGTTCTTATTAGTTTTTCACAAAGGGTTTGTAACTTTGGGATTGCTCCCACCTATGTACGACTTTTGCCCTCGTCCACCAGTGGGTCGTATACCAAAAGGAGTCTGCAAATCAAAGAACAACCAACATTTAGTTTTAAATATTGTTTCATGACCTCAGTGAAATGAGAAATGCAGTTTTTGAAACCCATGAAGAATAGCCATGAGACTACGCCCATTTAGAGCTTTAAATTTGTTTCTTACGTCCCACTGTTAAAGGAAACAGTCCTCAAACAACCTAAAGAAGGGTTTTACTGAAATTTTAAATTTGCCATATGAAAGAGTAGTTAGAGACATTCTTGTGAAACATTGCATGCAACTACTATGTGTAGGTCTTGAGATCAAAACCTGTGAAGCTACATTTGCACCCAAAGTGAACTTCAAGCAAGCAGAAGTGAAGCCATGCACTCACATACCTTTACTGTGATAACGTTTTACATTAAAATATGCGACGAATACAATTCTTTATACTTTGATGCGATCGTAATGTGAATACGAAAGGTGGTACATCAATATTAGGAGATGTCACTCCTGCTTGACTCTAGTTCACTTTGTGTAGGAAATTAGTACCTTCAACTGTTAATATCTTGAAAATCACACATAGAATTCTTTGTTTACAGAATACACCCACACATTCCTTTTACGTGTGTTTGCTATGCAAGATTAAATTCCAAAGGGTTGACACGACAAAAGAATTATGGTAAAACCTTACAAGTTATCTTTCATTTTATGGCTTTATGGCCAATGATGTCTTCATGGAAGTGGCTGTTTCTGTTCATTGTCACTGGAATATTTGAAGGTCTGTGGACATGTCACTGTCGTATCTGTCTATCTGTCCTAGAAACCTTGAAAAAGCAAGAAAAAAAAAACACAATTCTCATCAAAATCTATTAAATATTAACAATTTTACATGACAATTTCTGGTTCATATCTACATCACATAGACACTTTAGGGTAAATATGCGAATCTACCAATTTGAAGGAAACACCTATGGTATCCTTTTTTCTCAACCATCATTTCAAATTCAGATGTAATGACACTGGATGCCGTGTGGGGTTTATTTTGGAAATAACAGCATTCTACTTGACAAGTGTCAACAAACTAGCTGACAAGTAATTACGGGATAATTTATATAAGATTTACAAAATGCTATCATTGTGAAATGCTCCACAACATAAGTTTGCCACAATCAATGAATTTTCTCACAAATGTCAAAATTTAAATACGTATGTCTTGGGAATAGTAGGAAGACTTTAAAGTGATCGTCATCAGCAGATTTTTAGCTATTAGTGTTGAGGGAGTGTGGCAGGTCTTTGTTTACATGTCCACACACATTTAATAAATATCTAGTTGCATTTAGAACTAAACAACTATCAAACAGAACTTCATAATTTCGAAACCAAATTGCGTTTAGTGTTTTGATGCAAAACGCAGAATAAAGCAGAAAGTACCGCATACCTTTGCAATAAATGTAGGGTAGCCAAACGTTCGTGAGGGTATTCCAAGTTAAAAACAAAGTGGCACATAAAAACAACCAGCAATCCTGACAGAAAAGACCTGAGAACAGGGAACTCTTCTCGTGAATGGTACCATCCACTTATTACGTTTTAAAAGGATTGGAACTTACGATAAAAAAATGATAGATAACTGAAACAATATTAATACGATACCAGAGGACATGAATTATGATCATTATGTAAACTTTTAATTCAACTGGGGTACATCCTCGTACATCCTGTAACTTCTGGATGTCTTACTGTAGTGTATGGTAAAAGACCTATCAATAGTGTAGATAGGTACCTACTATACCTCTCCAATGAAACTGATATTTTTAAAGTGTTATTTGACAAGTTAAGAGCCTACTGGTATAGATCATTATTTGCCTAATCTTGAATCCAATAAACATTGTTTTGCTTTCTTTTAAATAGCGAATCGAATCACACTTTTCTGCAAGCTGACCCTCAAGCCACAGATCCATCTTGGTAGGACAGGGGATTTATGTTATCCTTCTAGAGCTTCCAAGTCTTCAAAAATATAGTTTACTAATTTATAAAATAAATTGCTCAAAATGCCAGATGGACTTGGTACACACTGCGGTGATATTTTTCACAAAAACAAAAAGGTCTTCTTGGGTATGTAAACTCTCTAAAAGCTTTGCAAACCCGGATGGGTTAGTCTGCCTTTAAGCCACATGCACCAGAGTTTCACATTTTATGAAGATGAACCAACATTCATTTCATCAGAAAATAAGCTTTTGCCAGGAAAATATCTTCACTTTAAACTAGTGTAACACAACAAATAGTCGTTTTGGAAACAAACTAGCTGCTGTGATCATGTTGCACTATCAATGAAGTACCCATGCTATTTCAACTCCTGATATGAGTACTAAATCTGCAGCAACCTCTCCACTTCCATGTTATTAAACTTTCAAAATCGAAAGAAAGAAACATTTTCCAAAATGTCAAAATTTGGCACAATCCAAAAAAGTCGATACATTAGCTGTAATAAATAAACCTTAACTCGATACAAAAAGACAAGCATTGATCACGTTAGTCTAATTTATGGTGAGATTTTCAAGGTCACCAGTTTCCATTGTTTTTTTTTTCGATAAGGTCAAAACAAGTCCTTCGTTCACCTGTATTTGCAATATTAGCATCCAAATCTCATGAAAGATATTTTTTAGAGATAAAAGAGTTGTAAGATTTTGCTTATGTTTCCATAAAAGGTGGGGGTGAATGCATACACCCTTTTATATGACACAAATTTACACAATTTCATTCCTCAACAAAATGCGAATATACATACAAATATCATGTACACTTACCATTACTCTTCTGGAACGGTTTGTTTCATCTTTCATTAAATAGCTGCAAAGCATACACAGAGTACCGGCCTCTGTGTAACTATTCACACTGAGCGCGATTTTGCCTCCTTAATCTTGCTTCCGATTTTGAAAATTGCTTTATTATTAATTTTTTGCCGAAGACTTGATTATGCTACATATCTCTCAGAAGCATGGGCGAAGATCTCTGGGGATGAGGGACATATCCCCCAACATTTGACAAGGAGGATGGCCCATGTAATCATCCCTAATGCTACAGTCTACAGATGGGTGTATACTGGAAAGTACATTTTATTCATTTTCTTAAGAAATTCAATCTCTGCTTCCTCTAGGAGTATTTCCATGGTTGCAGGTATTTAAAATCGATTCCAAGTTGGCTGAAGATAATATAGGGTCGGGTTAGCACATGAGCTGATCTAGCTCAATTTCTGGTTTCCAGTTTTTTGGGTTTGGCGTGACGATTCCACCACTGAAAATGTCGGGCAAGTTTCATTCATGTTATATGGGCTCATGCTGGGTATTGATCAGTGAGTTTTTCCGGGTCAGCTCATGACCTGATCTGTATCAGTTCTGAGCCCTTTTTGCAAGGCTCTACTGGCCACACCTACCAGAAGGCGGATGACAGACACGCATTCTGTCACACGGACCTTGGCAGTGTTCATTGCTGTATACATTGAAATTGGTTAACCGTCCAGCTAGGCCGACTTTAGTGGAGTGTGGGCTCCCGGTCTTACAAGGGGCAGCCCTCGCGCACATATGTAGAGATTTGCTATTTTGTACTGTGCGAAAGATATTAATTTGATGTAAAAAAAATCTACTTCCTACTTTTGTGAAAACCTAATAAGTTATATCAGAAATGTGTCGACAAGAGAACCAAGGCAAATCGAAAGTAAAAGGTTTAATAAAAGTACCGAACGTCCCTGACAGTTTGAATTTAAGAAAAAGAGTTTTCTGTTACTGATGTGTTTAGCATGTGTGTGATTGTTTACTTCAGGAATAATCAGTTTTTTGTTTCTCTACTGAATGGGAGATGTTATGTATTTGCGCCACCATCAAATGACTGACCTACGTGAGAGTTTAAATAAACCGAGAGTCTACGTAAACTTAAACCACCCTGTGTTTATCTTGATTACCGAGTTCACACAAGACACAATAGACACCACAATTCAATCGATTAATCTTTGTAATACTCAAGTTCCGCTTTCTAATGTTGCCAAATTCTTGGGGGTTTTAATTGATAAGTACGTATCGTGGAAAGACCACATATCTTTTGTTGCTAAACAATTTCTAAAAAATTGGAATTGTCGGCCGTCTACCCTTTAATTTGCCTAGGAAAATTTGTCATTACTCTTAACAATACTCTCATTCTTCCTTTTCTATCTTATTGTAATATTGGAGCTATTACGGATGGAGCAAAAGCAAAACTTTTCATATGCAACAAAACACTCATTTAATCCTTTCAATCAAAGACACTCCCCTCCGTAATCCCATCGCCTTTCAAACTTTTGTTCAAATTAGCCGGTGTAATTACCTTAATCGTCTTTGGCATTTCCTTTGAAGAACCATCATGGGTTCCGACACTGAGCTGTGTTTGTGACACCATAGTTAAACAAACGGGTGCTTTTGCATTTTTAAAATTCATGAATATTCACCGCTGGAAACAAACTGTGTATGCGCATTTGCTCATCGTCAACATTACAGTTTTCGTCAGCTTGAAACTTGGACATTTATACTTTGACCTTGATTTTCGAATCCAGCAGGGTAGTGAC
>WURT03064494.1:0-13708 GCA_009936505.3 Holothuria glaberrima | reverse complement strand
TTTGGAGTGAATTTTCACTCCACTCCGGGTGAAATTCACTCTTCCTTAGGAGTGGTCCCTTAATTCACTCTTTTTTGAGTAAATTTCACTCTTTTGTTTTTAGAGTGTAGATGAGAACCTAGTTGTCTCTTCTAAGATAATAGGTTCTTCCCAGACTAGTTCTGGATACTGGCCGGGTTTCTCCCAAAGAGATGGAGGCTGAATGAACATGTATACAGTTCCAACAACGACGACAACGGTGAAAACATATAGAAGTAGTCGATCAATTACCAAACCAACATACCGCCATTCTTCCTCGACCTAGAAATAATGAAAAAGCATCATTAAAAGCAAATATTGCGTGTGTTTTGCAGAAAATTTTCACATTTTTAAAACCAGTATTTACAGATAGAGAATGATAGATAATTCAAAATAAGGCAGAAATGTAGCACTCTTTTTCAAAAATCTTTTTCAAGAAATAAGGTTCTCACAGAACCTTTCACAGATAAACTTAAAAATTCCTTGTCGTTTCCAGATGCCCGAGGAAATCAAACCTCGATTTAGCATTGCCGGTAATTGAGTGCCTGCACAATACGCACAGAATAGAGCTAAAGTAGTCAGTAGCTAGTGAGAAGACTATGCTGAAGAGGAGTCCGACAATGATTCGACAAGTTTCCAGATAAAACCACTCCTTGCTCACACTACAGGAGCTTTTTTTTTTTTTTTTAGTCCAGTGTCCCGAAAAAGCAAGGTACGTTACTATCTTATAGCAAGGGGTTGCTAATAAAATAATAAACAACTGCCTGCATTCAGTGAACCTATATTTAGTTTATCAGGAAAGAAGCTCTTCATATTGAGAGGTTGGTTGATTCAGAGACGTGGCCTTAGCTGTAGATGCATCGAAAAAAACTTAAAATTTATGCTAATCCATTTTGATCCATTTCAGCGGGTGGAAAATAATCGTATCAGGGATGGTTGCATTTGACGGTACGAATCTCTTTCGTGTGGTACCTAGGCAACCTCATCCTTGCCAAACCCATCCTAGCAAAGAGACTAGACAGGCAACAAAGCTTTGATGTCTAACTAGTTGTCCACAGTCAAGAGCAAATTAATGTACTTGGATACAAGACGACTGTTTATTGCCACCAAACGAACAGGTGCGCGCAATAGACGAATACTATTGCTCTTTTCAAATGAGCAAAAGAGGGCATAAGTCTAAATTTTAATGGCTGCTTTGATCAATTCTAGCATCGGCTCGCAAGTTGTAGAATGCTCACTCTTGTTCAACAAGTGACTAATACAACAACTGGTAATTTGTCAAAAGCGTCGATACTCTTAAATTAGATTGTAACTCAAGCCGCGAAAAGGGAAAATTCTCACTAGTTCATGCTAACCAACACTTTTTGTCAAAGTTGCAAGTATTAATGTTCACTCTTTCATTTGCCTTCATCGCCAATGAAACATTACAAGAATGTGTGTGTGTGATCCTTCAAACACCCAACTCCACAGAAAGTAATTTTTCGTCACGAGAAATCTGTTCATGAAAAACAATGTGGTCTAGTAGTCATGGAGAGAAGCAGCTAGTTGAAAAAGACATCCAATAAAATTCCCCTAAAAACTTAGGTACCCTATCGACTTTGAATGTATTTAAGGGTTTAACCCTCTTGATATTGAATAACTATGTCCGCTGTAACGGAAAATTTGTATTAAATAGGAACCAATATCTAGTCCAATAAAAATTTTTAGTGTACCTCCTTTGCTGTTAAAGAATGTGTCAATTGTTGAGCGGTTGCAGTGTTAGTACAACGACAGCAGCAGAACAAGCGTATCAATTATGGTTATGAATTCAGGTGCAGGCACATTTCAAAATGAGACCAGAAAGCTCAAAGGCTTAGTGGTTCCTTGCCAAAAGGGGGATGCTTTGTTACACAGAGATTCATTTTATAATGCATTCGCAATTTGACCCCTGCTGACCTCACATGACGTTTAAACCCCACCAAAACTTAACGAAAAAATTGCAAAAAAGGTTTTAAAAGAGATTTATTTATGCTTCCTCCCTTGTAATGTCATGTTTACAAAGTTCAGTTTTTGACCTCTGGTGACCTAAATGACTGGTGACCTCCACCAAAAACAAAAGCATTCCTCCTCTCAACATGACAAATCTATATACTAAGAATGAATAGCTTCTGGTCTTTCCCATCTTCATATATCATGTTAATAAGGTTTTAAGTTTTTGACCTCTGGTGACCTCAAATGACATTTGACCTCCACCTTAAACAACAGGGCTCTTCCTCTCAACATGAAAAATCTATACTAAATATGAGAACTGTCAGTCGCTGCTACCTTGAGATATGTTTACAAGCCATTTATGAGGTTTTCGCAGCTTAACCTCTAGTGACCTTAGGAGACCTTTGACCTCCACCAAAAACAATAGGATTCCTCTCAACATGACAAATCTATAAACCAAATATGAAAAGTGTTGGCCATTGCTATCACAAGATATCGTGTTTACAAGCCATTAATGAGGTTTTCACAGTTTAACCTCCGGTGACCTCAAGTGACCTTTGAACTCCACCAAAAACAACAACGTTCTTCCTCTAGACATGTCAAAGATATATACCAAATATGAAAAGTGTCGGTCATTGCCATTTCGCGATATAGTGTTTACAAGCCATTTATGAGGTTTTCGCAGTTTTTCCTCATGATGAATCGGCCTCCCTAAATGATCAACTGTCACTTTCCTAGATTTACTAACAACTGTACAGTTCAGGTGAAGGTGCCATCGCAAAGACAAATTTTATTGCCACAGGCATCTTCCCCCAAAACGCATTCGAGAGCTCCCCGCATTAGCAACAGCCTAAGGCTACAGGATTGGTTACATTATATACCGCACTTAGACAACAGAATGTGGGGTGTGACAGAACAACTTTTTAGCGCGGTAAGTACAGCATGTCCGGTGACCTCAAGTGACCTTTGACCTCCACCAAAAAAACAACGTTCTTCCTCTCAACATTGCAAATCTATATGACAAATATGAAAAGTGTCGGTCATTGCTATCTCAAGATATCGTCTTTACAAGCCATTTATGAGGTTTTCGCAGTTTTTCCTCCGGTGACCTTAAATGACCTTTGACTTCCACCAAAAACAAGACGGTTCTTCCTCTTAACATGACGAATCTATATACCAAATATGAAAAGTGTCGGTCATTGCTATCTTGAGATATCGTGTTAACAAGGTTTTGGTTTTTGACCTCTGGTGACCTCAGATGACCTTTGACCTTCCCAAAAAGCAATAGACTTTTTCTCTCAACATGAAAAATCTCTATACCAAATGTGAAAAGTTTTAGTCATTGCTATCTTAAGATATCGTGTTTACAAGCTAGGCGTCACGTACACACACACACACATACACGCGCATTCACACACGACATCACCATCGCATAGATTCCTTGCCTGCCTTCGGCAAGGAATCAAAAACTAGAAAAACTACAAAAGCTGCATTAGCCTCAAAGGTATTCTCGCAAAATGCGTGTGTAAGAGAACAAATTTACATCCATTCTCACGAGCAGGCTCCATAATCACTACATATCTGGTCGAGTAAAAACTAACCTCATCTCCTTCGTCACCGTCTTTCATAATCTGAACTATGGCCTTAACTAATCTGAGCAGTTCCTTGCAGTTGCGTTCAGACGGTGATGCGAAATGGTCATCTTCGTCACTCGAATCTCCTCGAAATGTGATGGCATGACTGCTCTCCGAGTCCCGTCCTTCAATCTCTTCGCGTAAGGAGGGCGTCATTGCAACTACCTCTATCTTGGAGTATGGTCTGCCGTTTGGTCTGATACCAACTGGTGTGTTATCATCCATGCAAGTAAAGCTGTAAGGAACGTTATACTTCCTCAAAGCCTCTTTCTGCAGTTTTTTCTTCATTTTCTTTTCCTTTTTCTCTGCTAACACTTCCGGTCTCTCCATGAGCAAAACTTTTGGTAGAATCTCGAGAAAGACGCGACGGAACCATTTCGACATTTTATGACTCAAAATGGTCCTGAAGTGTAGGTTAATTGTGACGACTGTGGCTACGATCGATAGTGATACGATACCCATGGTAAAGAGCATATAACGTCCCATGAGAGGGATGGTCTTAGATGTCGGCGGCACAATGGAAGGGATAAGAAGGAGAAACACAATAAGAGCCAGCAAGACTGAAATGGAGAGGGTAATCTTCTCCTGGGCGTCAGAAGGGAGGTAGAAAACCAGTAACGTCAGGAAAGAGATCAGGATGCATGGGATGACTAATGTGATGATATAAAATAAAGGATTCCGTTTGAGGATGAAATTAAATCTGACATCAATATAAATTTCGTCGCAACATGGATATTTCATGGCATATCTCTTGACTGGAGTGTTTTTGATCTCCCATTCTCCGTTGACTCGGTAGTTTTCTCTTCCAACTTGGTCGGCTACGGGCAGTAGATCCATAACGCTGCCATCATGGGTCCAAGAGCCAAATTTCAAGAAACAATGCTGCATATCGAAAGGAAAGTACTCAATATCGATGTTACACGAAGAACGGAAACTGGCTGGCGGATTCCACTTAACAGTGCCGTCATAAAATACCGTGGCGCTGTTTACAACCTCAACTGCATAGCTGCCATCGGCACTGCAAGGGGAAAAAGATATGGCAAGTTGAGTTGCTTTTTGGACTGTCTATTACGTTCATAACAACAGCACAGCATAACGCTGCCACATGTTAGTAGGGAGTGCCACGCTTATCTCAATGAGCCAATTCACCAATCCTCTATACTAAATTAAACATTTACAACTCGGCTTTAGTACTAATTGGACCGTAGCTGAAATATTTTAGGAGTGGTTGCAAGGTAAGAATGAGTGTCTAAGCGTCTAAGTGTGACGCTTTCTGTGAGTCTTATTGTGGTAAACGCTTCAGAGCCATTGCAGGAATCTAGGGGAGGAGTCGAAGGCCACGAGAGTCGAAGTTTCCTCTTTGACAGATCAGAGTTGTGTTATTACACTCCGAGAAAATTCACTCTTGACTAGGAGTGGTCCCTCAGCACACTCTTTTTAGAGTGAATTTCACTCTTTTGTTTTTAGAGTGTAGATACTCCACAGTGGAGTGCCTAGAATTTATGAAATTTGTGAACCTTGTATGTGCCGCCCAAGTGAGCGACAAAAATATTTTTGGTTTCAGGAGATCAAAATTGCCACCCCAAAAGAGTGTCATCAGCTCTTTCCCCTGCTGCCAGGAACAGTAAAGATACACCACTGATTTAGCTTGTACTAGCGTTCGTACATCAAACAATCAACGTATTTTATAACACGTTAGAAAAATAAATATTCATTGCTGTTTCATCCAAGGTTTGAATCAAAATTTTACTTAGAGTTGTTTTATTGAAGAGTAACTTTTTGAACACGCAAATTTAATGTAAACAAAATGCTGAAGTTGAACATTTTGACATAACGTCTCGGTGACTTTTGACACCAGTGGATTTGCTCAATATTTTTTTTTGAAGTAACTTGTATTTTAAGGTAGTTTCCATCTTAGACCAATTATACTCTTCCTCCCTAAAACCGCCCCTCCCTTCTTTCCTTTCTAAGATGGCATCTAATCTAAGATGACATCTACTTACCAGACCCGTAGCCAGACAGGGTACTGAAGGGGGAGGACGAAATAGCTTCAAGTTAGACGAAAAAATTTCAGGGGGCCAAATTTGTAAAAGTGTAAAAATGTACTATAAGTCAATGACAACTTGAAACTTTCTAGGGGGCGATAAATTTTCAGGGGGCTTCACCCCTGGCCCCCTTGGCTAGGGGCCTGTTACTCACGTATTATAAAGGACAAGATCTGGACTCCACAGCTGATCGATTGGAATCTTCATCTTCTCAATACCACCATAATCTTCCGGATTCCACACCAATTTTACGTCAGTCCAAGTCTGCAGGTTTGCAAAAAGAATTTAAAACAAATTAAAGTAACAGCCTGGAGCGGGGAGTATTTCATCTGAAGGTGAAAATAGGGAGTGTTGAGTAAAGGGGACCGAGATTTTAAGTTCTACCATGTAAGCAGAGACATAGCTTTTATGATATGCACTAATAAATAATTGTTCAAATGTCTGAGAATGGATGTCTTCATTCATTTTACTACTCTTTTATTGCATGTTGGTCACAGTAGACCGCGTAGATTGAGTTTTCTATAGTGTCTCGTCTTTGAAATATCCCACGCAAGTTCATATCACCCTATTTGTTGACATAATCACTAAAGAAACCACGCCATTTCTATTTTTAAGCACTACGATAAATGTTGACTTCCAATTATGAACAAAAGGAATCATTTGAACTGTCAACAGCAACGTTATTTTCCGTTTCTTAAAAGGATTTTGTCTGGTGTATGCCAGACAAACGCCTGTTCCATGTCATTCATTGATGCATTATCCAGTAAAACGAGTCACTCTTTGTTTAAACCTTATAAGAAGCGCGACTAAATAAAAAAAGAGAATAAATTGCTCGCATTGTGAGAGAACTAGTACGTCTAATTTATATTCTAAGCACACTATTAACACTTGAGAATGCTACAACACGGCTCCATATATCCTTGTTTTACAACACGCCTCCATATAGAAAACTGTAGGTCCTCCTACGCCACTCCCCTGCTTGTCATCTGTCCCGTTAACCCCCTTACCCCTACCCCCTTTATCCACCATCGATGACAACGCCTAGTCCTTTCACTACTCACAGACTAACCCTTTTGTTCCTTTATATTCTATATTGTTCACAACATTTTTTTAAAAGAGTATAAGGCTTAAACTATAAGTATTGACATGTTAAACAGACAGTCACTTAGTATAAGCTGTCTGGTAAAATTTGTATTCACTTCCTGTTTATGGTTCATGCTAAATTAGTCGGAAGAAGTTGTCACCGCTCCAACACACAGTGAACTTGAAGCAAGCACAAGTGATATCATAACCTCAAATCATGAAAGTACTTCCATGTTCAAATCGTTTCTCTTTGAGCTTTGCAGCCATTTTGTCCTCGATTTGTAGTTTCAATGCAAGGAAAAACAAAAATATTGGAATCTTATAAAACTTCTCGGTTATTGTACAATGCTATGAGATTTAAAACAATGAGGCATCTATGACCTTGTTGAAAACGTTTCTTACCTGTTTCACCCATACGCTGGTAATCATTAACTGATTCTGTTCGTCCTGTTATAAACAAAATGCAGAAACAAGAGAGATTAAATTTTAGACACATGCGTGACATATTGATATACTTATCAGTGGAAGAAACTTATGGCTTGTGAGAAAGTGTCCAATGTTCGATGTACCTAGCAGAAGCAATTCATCTGCAATAGCTTAACTATAACATCTGAAGGTAGTAAGGTGACAAAGGGTGTGTATAGACAGAAGGTTTGATATGGACGAAATCGAAGAAGTCACCACAAAACGGGAAATTATTTTGAAATGATAGATCAATATCTTGATATTTGAGAAATTGATATTTTGATACCCTCTCCTTAGATGTTATTTTCCTCTCTACCTTTCATTGACCAGGCCCTGGAAGTATTTTCTGGTATAATTATTAAATCTGGAAAAAGAGTCTGAATTATGTATGACAGTCTGTCGCATAACTCTCCACCAAAATGTGATAAACAGTGTCTCTCACTGGGCAGCATGCAGTGGTGCTGAGGCTAAAGAGTTATGATCCAAGCAATACTGTTTTAAAGGGAAAATGCAGTCCCCCCAATCTGAACTAGAGTACCCCGGTACACTAGTTCAGGAATGGCTCCTATCAATCATGTGACAATATTTTTGTTACTTATGTCCTAAATTTATGCAGAATAACTCATTAGTTTACCCTCAACATTCAATAAATTTACACAAGAACATTATGAAAATACTTGTGAAAAATAAGAGGAGATGTGTAAGATTTAGCAACTTTTTGAAAATAAATTTGGGGAGGGGGGACACTGCCTTCTCCCTTTAAGTCCTGCCTAGTTCATGACTTTGTGGCCTAAGGCAGCATGTTTTCACAAATGAATCTTTCTACCAGGAATAAATGTGTACTTGCCACCAAGTGCGCTGTGAGAGCTGCTTACCTCAAATCAATGAAGGAATTGTCTCTGGAAAATGTTACCGTTGAGCAGGGCTAATATTTGTTGTCCTTTTCATTGGAATTGCCAAAGAATAAGGGCAATGTTAATTCAAGTAATATTGATATCTATTTAGCGCATGCCTAAATAAGGCAATTGTCCCTGTTACAGTGCGACTTGCCCTGACTACAATATTATTTTCCAGCAGGGCCATGGCAGCCAGTGTATTGGCCAAATAATGTTTATGCCTATTTTATCATGCTCAATTTAATTTTTGTGGAAGACTACCTTGTTACAACAAACATTCTAACATACACTACTTGCTTGGAATTAATTTACTTGAATTACCGCTTATACTTACAATATCTACAAGTTGGGAGAGAGCTATTCCAAGATGAACAATCACTAAGTCCGTGTCATTACTAACTGGTCTGATGTAGGGAGAATAATTTGTCATCAACTTCTTGTATAGTAACTCCGCACTTTTAGAACCCTCTGCATCTGTCATGAAAAGCCAAATTAAATGAATATCCCAAAAAGTACCCACAGTATGTCAGCCTGTATGTATTAATTAGGCATTCTCTTTTGGTCATAGAAAAGCCTATGAGTCTCAATTACAAAACTTTCGTTACAGTGGACAAGATTTTCCTGCATCGTAACATCACCTTGTAGCAAGTAGGGCATTTAAGTCCAACACAACAACTGATAAAGACAATAAACATGGAGAAAAATCTTGTCTCCTTATCATTGCATCCAAAATGTAAAATATGGAAGAAATATGAATGTTGCTCTTTGGAACATTAAGTTGCTTAGATGTAATGGAAGACATTATCCCTTTAGGAAAGTCTGCGTCTTGCCTGTATACACAGTATCTGGGAATTTTTACAAGGTGGTGACGTAAGTAAAGAGCAAAACGATTGAAGTCTTTCAGGGACAACTACGACCATCTGGTAAATGTTAACGAATTTAAAGGATATTTTTCATAAATCTTCCTCTCAGTGAGTTAATTTCGACGTTAAAAACTGCAAGACTTTATAAGTTATCATCTCAGAGGTTACGATTTGACAATCATTGAGTTTCAACGTAATTCGACATCAATATTGTACCGAAAAGTTATCCCTCCCAAATATGTCGTTTAAGATTTATCTCTTTGTAATGAAAGAAAGGGTGAACTCTGGCAACAATTTCATTGCAATAAACAACTAGCAACCGTTTGTATCCAGTTTCAAAAGAAAAATGCAAAAAAAAGGTACCGTAATGATGGATGCTCATAGAGAGTGCTATCCAACTTTATCATAAGCAACTTTGCAAACGTAACTTACGGCCTTAGATGTACATCCAGTCAAACTTAATTTCAAATGAAGCACAAAGTATTTTAAATGGGCTCATTGAGTTGATATCGATTATTTTGTGACGAGTGTGAAGGAGTTCATATCATGACAATGTTTCTGCTAAGCCTCATTACTCATGTATCACTTCCATTAGTGACAGAAAATTGTAGTTTTTGTGGACAGGTGTTGCATATAGTTACCGTAATACGTAATAGTAAAGGTGTGGGGTCACGAATTTGTATTAAATGATTTTACTCGTTCATTACCCTATCATTGCCATTTCAGTCGTGTGTCAGATGTTCAGAATCTCTTAGTTTGACCATTTACCATCAAGATCTGAGAAAATGTCCACAGGTGTGAAAATAATTCAGGAAGTTCAACTTTGTCAACCAACTCAATAAGCCCCTTTAAAATGCGTGCATCCATTGAGTACGGCAGGCTGCACTTGTCGAGAAAATTCTAAATTGTGACACATAAGTATTGTAGTGAATTGTACACAATATTTGGTATCATACCTAGCCGCAACCTTATAAGGACATAGAAGTGCTACCTTCGAGGTAATACTTCCTGACTGTAAAAACCTTTCACCGACGGTGTGATGTTAGTAATGCCTTCACACACTATCCACACACATTGCGTCAACGAAGCGAGAGGATACAATATTTTTATTATCATAAACATGATAACTACAATCATACCGTGAATATGATAACTACAATCATATCGATGTTTCAATTTCCTTAATTCTTTGAGAGACGTTCACCTGTTTATCTTGGTGGTCCTACCGTGGATTTATACGCAATGAATCGGATCTACTGCCGCTCCACTTTGTAGTTGCATTTTTAGCGCTTCATCATGTATGGCACTGTACATAACAAACACGGAGACGACAGAGTTATTCAAAGTCAATAAAAATGTATTTTTGCCAGAAGGTTGCCAATCTGAACTAACCGAATAAGCATCAGATGGTCTATGTTGTCAAGGCTGAGACGTATGGTAATTGTTCATGTTTTGTGTAAGATCATGACAAGATATATACTTATGTGTTGGTTAATATGCTACCAACTGTCTTGCTCAATATTGCGATGGAATTACCAGCACAGACTGGAAGTAACTGCATGCAGCTATAACTCTGACAGATGAGATGTCTAAAGGCAATAGGCAGTTGCCCCAAAATTTACTTTGCAAAATCAGCAAATTCCTTCAAATCCCCTCTTATTACATTACAAGAATCTCTGTAGACTTTTTGAACACAACCAATACAAACCAAAAAGCCCAAAGGCTTAGTGATTCCTTGCCTAAAGGGGATACATTGTTACACGGAGGTTCAAATTTATACTTCTTGACTACATCATTTTTTACAATGCGTTCACAATTTGACACCTGCTTATATCACATGCAAAACTTAAAGGCAAAAAAAAAATTTGAAGAAAAAAGTCTTAGAAGAGATTTTTCTGTGCTTCCTCCCTTTTAATGTCATGTTTACAAAGTTCAGTTTAAGACCTCTGGTGACCTTAAATGACCTTTGACCTCCACCAAAAAAACAACAGGGTTCTTCCTCTTAACATGATAAATCTATATACCACATATAAAAAGGATCTGTCATTCCTATCTAGAAATATCGTGATTACAAGGTTTTCGCAGTTTAACCACCAGTAGCCTAAAATGATCTTTGACCTGAGCCAAAAACAATAGGACTCTTCCTCTTAACATGACAAATATATACACTAAAAATGAAAAGTGTCTGTCATTCCTATTTTGAGATATTGTGATTACAAGCAATTTACATTTTAAGATCTATTGGCCTCCAATTACCTTTGACCTCCGCCAAAAACAATAACGTTTTTCCTCTTCACAAGACAAATCTATATATCAAATGCGAAAAGTGTCCTTCATTCCTATCTTGAGATATCATGATAACAAGGTTTTCGCTGTTTAACTTCTGGTTAGTTCAAATGACTTTTGACCAAAACCAAAGACAGTATAGTGTTCTTCCTCATAACATGACAAATCTACATACCAAATATAAAAGGTGTCGGTCATTCCTCTCTCAAGATATTGCGATTACAAGGCTTTTGGTCTTTGACCTCTGGTGACCTCAAATGACCTTTGACCTCCTCCAAAAACAATAGGGTTTTTCCTCTTAACATGCAAAACTTTATACCAAATGTAAAGAGTCAGTCATTCCTATCTTGGGATATCGCGATTACAACGTTTTCGGTCTTTGACCTCTGGTGACCTCAGATGATGTTTGAACTCCACCAAAAACATTAGGTTTCTTTTTCTTAACATGTCAAATCTATATACTAAATATGAAAAGTGCCGGTCATTCCTCTCGTGAGATATCGCGATTTCAAGGAGCCTCACCAACACACCAACACACACATACACACACGACATCACCATAGCATAGATTCCTTGCCTGCCTTCGGCAAGGAATCAACAATGGGTAAATCAAGGAGAAATTATCCTTGAATTTCACAATTCACTAAACAAAAATAATGTTACATGATCAAAATAGGTCATTCGTGAACTAGAGTGACGGGGCATTCTAACTCTGATTTGGGGTGACTGCATTTTCTCTTTAATTTTATGGTGTGAAAATGAGATCAATATGTGCGTGAAGGATTTGCTGCACTTCAAAGAAACTATGGGATAAATGATTGCCTATTGGGACTTTTCGTTACTTATAATACATCCTAAAATCCAAACCAAAAACACACGGCCATTATCAATTTGTTTATACTTGTGTGTATGTGTGTGTTACTGCTTTGGTTATGATTATATCATAGGCTCAATAATGTGGTTTGTGGGTTACAAATAAAGTCGGCATGTGAAAATTAAGCTCATGGTATGAGCTCTCTCGGAAATTATGGAGCCTGCATAAGGCTTGCATATATATATATATATATATGTATAGAAGAGTAGATGTATTTTACTTATTGAAAACTATCCGTTGAGTAATGCACTTCTATGTTAGCTTTATGTTGCAATTATATGATAACTATGAAGTAAATATGATAACTTATAAAGTTAATCAAGCTGAATAAGGATATAAATAATTTATTGGTACAGCAATTTGTAAACAGTGTGAATAAAGCACGACCACGAACATGTTTTTTGTAAACATGATTTCCAGAATCCTGTACATGGATCTAATGCTTGCATTCTAAATTGTATTAATGTCACCTTTCCCATCTCTTATTTCCTAACAAAAATGTGACAATCGACGCAAATGTGATTAAGTAAAGCTTAAGAGTGACATATTTTTAACGAGACTCCCACTTATTTCTCATGTGTTTGTCACCTGCAATTATGATATTACGCTACTTAATGCTGTAATGTACGTCAGAGCTTCATGATTTTAGCGCAATATAAATGTTGATAATTATTACGAAAATAAAAGTTCAATTAACCTAGAATCAACTTAATGCACATACTTCATCATGACATTACCTCACATTTCTACATTTGATCTACAACAGTTTGATTTAACTGAGATCACTGAAGTCATAGGGCGCCGATGTTGGTATTGTTCTCGGTACAAATAATCCTACAAACAAATATGACATTCTCTTTGGGCACTTTAAGCTAAGCCTACAGTCATGGAAGGGTGTCCTGACCTTAAAGAGGAAAGAGCTGTAAGCATGTATAACATCAGGGGTGTATCCGGGACTGTATTTATGGGGGGGGGGGCAAAATATGCCCCAACACTATCTAAGCGGAGGGCCACCATGAAAAATTTTGACAGAAAATTTTGACAAAAAGTGCCTCCCAGATTGCAGGAAATGGCACTTTCTAGGTATTTAAGTTGTGTTTAACCATTCCAAATTTTTTATATCTCATGTTTTAGAAATTTAGAAGTGCGAACATTTCATACAGTAAATTACAATTTTTAGAAAATAATTTTGATTTCAAATCGCTTTTCTATGAGCTCTGTTTCGTGTGTTTTTCAAAATGGGGGTTAGCTGTTTTTTTCGACTCGGTGGGTACTGAACGTTGTTTGGGACCGCCGTCCTGGGGATGGGTCTAAGGGGAGGGGGTGTCCCCTCCCCTGTGGAAAATTTTTAGATATTTAAGGGCCCTTAGACGCAATTTGGTGAAACATTTTCAAATTTTAAGGATCTGTTTCTGCTCTTTTCATTTTAATGATGATCACTCCCGCTATACATATAGGCGGACAAGATAACCAACTTTTTTCCATCTCGTTTCTTCAGCTCCATCAACTTGGAGAGAATGCACAAATTAATGAATGAATAGTTACGCATTTGTTTCATTAATTAAAGAGGTCAAAC
>WURT03064483.1:0-13708 GCA_009936505.3 Holothuria glaberrima | reverse complement strand
GATGAATGGTGAGCCATTTGTTCACATCATGTATGCAAGCTTCCATAACATGAAAGGCAGCTTGTATGTTGTTTTTGCCGAAGGAAATAGGGACTCGACCTCAAGCTTCCCATCTGTGGAGCTTCATTCCTTCAAATGTCACCACCAGATATGGCACCAGATTGCCTGTAAAGACACCCAGTCTTTCAAAAATTTTCATAAGGCAGGGAGATACCCCTCCCCTTAGACCTCTCACAGGTCCGAGATCTCACAACATACTGCATGGCTCCCCCAGAGAGAATGCTGGGTAAGCCACTGGTTGAACTGCATGTCCTTTTCTGTATCTTATTTATGTTACTATAATTTTTATGGCAGATGAGGAAAAACGTGGCCTTCCAAGGCTTCCACTTGCTTCCATTGCTGTTTTGAGGTGCCAGTCTTTTGTTTAGTGTGAGTTAGTGTGAAGTCAATAGCTGGTAAAAGCATCTTTACAGCTGGAAAATATATAACTGTTAGCAGGCTTAAGGAACCCCTGTTCTGTTGGCTTGTTGCTGAAATGAAAGCATTATATTTTTAATTACGTAGAGATAGGTTCCGAATAATTACTTGATTACCTAGTGAAAAATGGGACGATTTTGGACTTTTGGTTGGAAACATTGCTGCTTGTTGACGATTTTTCAAAGTTACTAAGAAAGGAATGTTTTATTGCGTAATTGGCTGACGTTGCAGGTTAAAATCTGGATTTGGTACGTCAATTATTGATGCTTACTGCCCAGGAAAAAAACTTAATTGTATCTCACCAAACACGAACAAACTGAAGGTTCACGATTTTGAACATTAATTCTATCCTTGTTTCACTGGAATATTCCAGGCAGCAATACTGATATGTATAATTGTTCTTGACAACTTTAATAGCAGGACGAGTTTTTGAAGATTTTGGACGAAATCGTCCAAAAGCAGTAATATTTCGTCCCAATTTTCACTGGGTGTTCATCTCTGTACAGTCATTATGAACCTAACACATAAAAGAAAGTAATTCTCCTGCAAAAACTAAATAATGGAGTAATGGAGTTTACAAGTGATTTATGAAAATAAATTCATATTATTGATTCCCGACATCAGCCGAGAAATCTATGTGATCAAGGCTGCGTGTGTACATGTAAATGTGTATGTGACAGAGCTTGTAATTAGGCTTTCTCAGTGGGAGGAAATAGGGTGAATCTGATACTTAGTATGAAGGTAGGTCATAGTGGGGACATGATCCTTATTTATTTTCTAAAAGGTCAAAGGTAATGTTAGGTCACCAGGGATTAAAATGGAAAACCTTGTAAACACTGTGACTAATTGATGATGCAACTCCGATCAAACTCACACTTGGTATACAGGTTTTCAATAAAAAGGAGATCTCCCGATTGTTTTTGGTAGAGATCAAAGATCATCTGATATCAATAGAGGTCACACCTGCCAAAACTTCAAAATCAACATAAATTACCAATTCAGTCCTCAATTCAGGAACTTTATAAAGGCTAGACGATTCCTATAATTTTTGATGGAGGTTAAGGTCAATTCATCTGAGTCCAGCTGAGTTCAAACCTCTCAAACCCTTGTAATCAACATAACTTGTAAATGCAATCTTCAGTGAAGACCAAAGTTGGTATAAAGGACCCTCATAGGGGTAAATGTTCCTTGTTATTTTTGTATGAGTTCAGCAGAGGTCAGAACTGAAAATATTGTGAACATCATTGAGCTACTTGACAAATGATTCTTCTATTGTGGTTGATAATCTCTGTTGTTGTTGTTCGAGATCATCTTTTGTCAGGAATCACAAAGCTACTGGCTTTCTTGTCAGAAGATTAAATATAAGAACGGAATAAATTACTGGATATAGGAGGAAAGTGAGAAAATTGATCTTGCAATTCGGTTTACACAGTGGCGTAATCAGATTTTGTCATCTGGTGGCTGAGGGGGGCAAAGGGTTGAAGTCGGGGGCAAGCAGAAGTGGCACTATCTAAGCGGAGCGCCACCATCGGTTGGGGCGTAGCGTACACATAAATTTGTGATAGAAATGCCTATTAGATGGCAGGGAATGGCAGTTCCTAGTCTCGTTGGCCTTGCGAGTTTGAGCTAAGTATTCTTTATTTTTGGCTTATACAAATTTTGCCCAATATTTTTTACCTTTGAATTTCATTTGGGGTCAAGCTCCAGGAAAGACATTAGACTGGGGCTCCTGCCCCATTTCCCCTCTGGTTACGCCACTGTGCTCATAATTAGTTTTACTCAATGTTTAGAAAGTTTAACAATCGCTGAGTTTCACTACTTTACGTCATTCCTGATGAAGCATTTCCTTCAGTAATGCTGTTTGATTCTCCCTCTGGTTTTAATGTGGTAATTTGTGACAATTGACCTCCAGCGTTTTATTTGCAACATTTCTGAAGTACCATGTTCTTAGGTTGTGTATGTCTGTATTAGCTTGATTATTGAAGCTTTGAATGAGAATATGCTATAAAATGAGAATAGAATAGAGGTTAATAGGAAGATCATATGTACCATGAGCTGTAGAGAAGTTGAATAGCATTGTAAGGATTAACAAAGGATATGTCTATTTGTGTAATATGTTGATATGTAAACTGAATTTGAAAATAAATTGAATCTAATGTAAAATGGACCTCTGTTGAGAGCAGTTTATGTAATACCCAAAACAAACACCATGCTATATCTAGGTGAAACTAAATATGTTATGAAAAGAGGCACAGAAATCTTTGAAATGTTTTTTTTGGGGGGGGGATCTTTTATGCCGTCAGACAATGACATTAAGCAGAAGGAGGATTTTGTTATTTGGAATCAGATAATTGATACTTCTCGTGGGATGTCCTTCAAATATTGTTAATTACAGTAATGTGAAGAACCAGCAGATGTGTAAATATATCACAGATTTAGCAGCTAATGGGCAAAATAGTCCACAGCATTGCATAACTGGTGGACACCCTTTCTTCATCACAGTTCAACAATTTGTGGTGGAAATCTTTCTGTGGATGACCATCTTTTGGGTAAAATGGGGAATCGTTTAACCATCTATTGGGTTAACCATGTATTGGGTAAGAGCACAGTTGGGTAAAATTGTTGGGCAATTATTGTTACCAATATCTTGAGCAGAACACAGGGCAGGAAACAAGCGGGGCGACGGGCTATTCCCCCACATTTCTAAAAATCGCCCATAACATAAAATCACGCCGTTGTGACAAAATCGCCCTTTCAAGGCTCCGTGCAGATAAGGAAAGTCCCCAAATAATGTGAGGTTCAATGAGCTCTGCAACTTTCCTCCCCCACTCACCTGAAAAAATTTTGAAAAATATAAAATTTGAAACTGGAATACCATGCATCACAGCAACATTGCATTGTTACGTGGGACATAGGGGGCTACACGTATGCGTGTAGTATACTTAGTTCAACAAGGAAGGTGTTACTTTGACAGGAGATCCAACTGAAAGTGTAATTTATTCTTATCCTATTTGATCGGATTAAGGGTGAGGAGATAATCATATAATGACAGATCATAGGACTTCAGAACCTCCACTTCTTTTGTCTAATACTTACAATTGCTAATTTCTGCCCCAGCCAACCTTTGTCAACGACTCTGCTACGCTGACAATAGGATTATCGGGAACAATGGTTTGATGTGTAGCAAGTTGCCGACAGTCTAATGAGCGCCAATGTTTAAACATTCAAAACGACTGTTTTTCGCGACAAAATCTAAAGATCGTTGTAATAAAAGTACTGCTTACGCTATTTGCAAATTCGGAAAAGAGGTTTGTTATTTAGTTGGTGAGATGAGGCTTTACGTCTCAGTTTCTAACCAATTGGTTTAAGTCGAGCCGGCCACTGCCATTTTCCAGTTGTGGCTCACTGGCTTGTTTCCCTACTCCATTGCTTATGCTGAGCACCAAGCCCAGTGGCAGTAGGTTCCATTTTAAAGTCTTTGGTATGACCCGGCCAGATTCGAACCCCTGACCTTCCGGCTGCATGTCGGATGCTCTAACCACTTGACCGTGTAATCGGTTGAAAAAGAAGTATGAAGCTATATGTTACTGTTGAGTTTTGATTTTCCATCAATTTGGGCTTTATTTCGCAACTTTATGGTGGTATATTCGAGTTAAAAATGTTACAGGGAATGACAATGTGGTGTTTTTAAACGGGCAACAACGAGCCGCAAAGGCGCAAATTAATTTGCGACTGGAACGAATGGAAATGTAAAAGAAATGGGCAAATTTTCATGTGCCGTTCTTGAAGATTTAGCAGACTACGTGAACCTCTGTGTGTAGCTTCTTTAACCTTTATTAGCCTATTATATCTGGAAGACAACTACAAAAAAAAGGATTACTGTCGGCAACTAGCTAGGTTTAAAGAAAGGGTTAAAGATGTGTCGCCTGTCAAAGTAAAACCTCTCTAATTCAACTGAACAACAGAGTGAACACGCGCGTATCATACCATATAATATACCTAAGGGCATTGACTTCAGTGTTCGAAAAGAGCCCTCGTGCGTGCCAAAAGAGCCCCGTGGATGAATTTACGGGGGCTTTTTTGGACGCTTCCCATGGAAAATAGCCACAGTGAGGTAAAACTTAATTCCTGCCTTGGTCGAACATGTACACAACTCAGTTGGGCAGGCTTTTACCCTACAGAGTGGGAGGTGGCATACGAGTCCGTCGATTGGGCAAAATATTGCCCATGTTGGGTAAAATTTTACCCATCTTTTTAGAGTGTATCTGGATGCGTTTTATTTGACGAGATTTTGTTCCGGAAGGATTTGATAGAATTGACTCATGATGCACTCATCTCGTTTCTACATGATGAATTGGTCACGTTAAAATGTCCACTTGAGTTCCTCCCTTGCCCAATTACACACTTTGATGATAGGCGGAAAATAATACCCTATGCATAGAAATTTAATCCAGCTCCAGGAAACCCTAGCCGCAGCATGCAGAGCATACACAGGGAGTTTTGTTTACAATTCTGCCCAATCCACCGTGCAATTGTTTGCAACCTTAGTGCATAAAGAACATAGGTGTGGTAATAATAATAGACCTCTGGCAGTGGGACTAGAGATATGATATAGCTCACTTAGACAAGAGAAAGTGAGGTTTGGAAATCAACATTTTACTTGTCCTCGTTTCTGCATGAGCATCTCTACAAAGATGTTGTTATGTAAATCTGCTTTGAACGTTCACAGTTACTTAAACTAAGCGTTTGCTTCAAAAGGGTATTCATCAGAATCCCTAAAACTAACTTCTTTCCGGACATGGGGATCTTATGATAAATTTATGACTTGATTTGATTGTAGTGATTACAGATTACAAGTTACTTAAGCAGCTGTAACCGGTTTAAACTCTGTTAAGGCAAAATATTTTGTGTTACCGGTGTGATGGTAAAACGTTCTTGTCTGCGCTACGTTACGGATCCCTGAGACTGCTTTTCAGCAGAAAAAGGCAACGCAAAATGCTGATATCAAAGCATCTAGTTAAGTTAATAAACAAGTTTTGTTACATTTACAAAAAAAAAAAGTTAAATTAGAGGGAGCCCGAGTTTAACGTTCGAATGCACTTCCTGAAAGAGTGCCATACTTTCTTACAGGAAAACTATCCAGGGTAAAGGAAGCATACTTTAAACTCCTTCGTTATCAAAACTTTCCTTCTGGATGAAACCGTAACATCTCATGGAGATTTTTGATAGCCGTACAGGGGACTTCAACCTCATAGAATTTTTTAAGGCCGGCATGAGATACCGTATGGGAGACATAAGGTGAACAACTGGGTTACAGTCTGAAAGCCAACTACTCCTTGTCAATCACAGAATTTAATCTTTTTGATAGGGAAGGTTGTGCATGGCTAATTAGACAATTGTTTGCCTGACTTCCTCAGTAGAGAAGAACAGTGCAAGCCACAGCTTCCATTGCATTCAGTCACTGCCATTAGGCAAGACACTTGAGCCGACCAACCGGACAAGCAAACAGATCAATTAGCACGCTACAGGGAATCACAGATTGAGCACAGATAAACTCCCCAGATATTTATACCAAAAACCGGGGAACGCTGCCAGACTTCCCTAACAGACTTGTTCACGATATGAGAATCGCTGCCACAGGTGTATATATGACATAGCTGTTGACGTTGACTAGCAAAGTTTATAAGACATAACAAACGGTGCTGTTTGTTGGTATTTCTAAAAGCACATAGTCAATACAACAAGTCTCCATTTGAAGATTTCCCAAAGATAAGTTAAAGCTTTAATGGACTCAAATTTCACAGCTATCGACCAGAAATATAGCTATTAAACTTCCTTTTACAACATAGCTGAAATAGAGTTTGTCATAAACGAGTATGTGTGTATTTGAATGTATGCCATTGAACTTTGGTAAGGTAAACACACTCACATGTCATAAATTCAGAACGCAAAATGCAAGAAAAATTAAGGAGGCTGCACACATAACCCTAAAAGAGGAAAATCACAAAGAAGGAAACATCCACCGATTATGTTTCTGGGATGATATAGACTGAGCAGCACTCTCAACAATATTTCAACAGTTACCTTTCCTTCAATGGGGACAGTATATTGAGGTGAGGCTGAATGTAATAAAGAAAGGTTATATGGTAATATAAGAATGGTGAATTTGTTGCCAGGATATTTGGAAAAGCTATATTTAAGTACTGCTATTGTTGTCATGTTCCTCTTGTCGATTCACCGGGGTTTGGCGGTGTTAAGGAGGCTCATGTTGCTGGAGGAGTAAGTTAGATGTTTCTTAGATGGGGTTTAACGACACACCAACACGAATGTGTTATATAGTGTCAGCAAGAATGAAGGGATAAAAATCAACTTAAAAAAGTAAAGATGGGGTAGAATAAAAAGGCAAAGATTGGGTAAAATTCAAGGGGAATGTCTGAGCAAATGCAAATGCAGGAGTCATGTTAAAATTTACTGTAAAGCTTACTTTCCTTGAGAAAACTGTTGCTGGAAGAAATATAGAGGCAGGAGCGTTATTGCTAACCATTACTCTGGGTTTTTTTCTAACTAATGAAACCATAAATGATGAACAAGATTGTTCAATGTTTACCACTCAAAACGACTTACAATAAATTATGTAAACCTAAAACCAATTAAAGCCTTTAAAAAACCTCAACTCGATTTTTAGAGAAAAATTGAATGGGATTTCTTATCCTGGAAAGGTTTGTCTTTTGTTCATTTCGTCTCCTAATATTCCTTCCATAAGAAACCAGAAGGAACATTTTACAGTCTGAGTTTACTTCAGAAAGGCATAACTACATAATGGTCGTTGTGCTAAAGAACATAAATCCCAATCAAAAATTATAGTACTGTGATGCCACGAAGACGAGGTTAGAGGCTTTTAGTGAAAGAAATATGAAACGGAGTCAAGAGTATTACATTTTTATTGCTGTGATTGATAACATTTCCTCTACTCTTTTGGACAACTCATGAGCACCTCACTAAGGTGCGCCATTGGCAAAGTAAGCAGACATCCAGAGTTTCTTCATGTCGTATTGTGTGTGCAGAGTTTGTATTTCACTGGTTACTATTTTTAGAGTTATTTCTGGCATTTTATATTTCTTCAAGTGCTAACCCTAATTTTTGTTTCATTGAGGGCGTTTTTTCATTCGTTTATGTATGTATATATATATACACACATACCTGATGGTTCTATATCTAACTTATGCTACCTATCTTTATATCGTTAAAGGGAGTAATGTAAGGTAATTCGTAGGGGTCACGTCTGTACCACAAACAGCTTTCTTTTGCAAGGTAACTTACCCCTTAAACACCGGTCCCTAGACCAAGATTTTGAGTACAAGTCAGAAGGAGTAGATTTCAATTTCCATAATTATTTATTGCCAAACACTACTTCGCTATGTCATCTTGAATTGCTGACTTGCAATTTATTCTACTTCACCCGAAATTAACCAAATGAGTTTTGCATTTGCATTTTCAACACAAGCATATTTGAACTAACTATTTTAAGCTCACTCTATTCCTTTAAAAATAGATCAATTACGTAAGGAACATAGAACATGACAAATATCGACCGAAGCGTTAAATTTGTATTTACTTAAATTTGCAGGAAGGTGTTTTATGCTTGAGGTAAACATGAATGGAACTAAACAACCTAATGGCGAAGACTTTAAGAGGTAATGAATATGAAATTACAAATCAATTGCATAAGAGGAGCGGTTAATTGGCTCACCACTAATGAAATCCAACTACAGTTTGTCGTTTCCGTGTATTGGATAAGAAAATAATATACACAAATAAAATAAATATGAAATGTAAGTTGCAACCAGGGCGAATAAACCCATGATGAACAAAGTATCTTTCCTGAGCTTGTATCCACTTTGATTTAAAAGGTTATCGAAACTTATGCTTAGTATGAAGATTAGTGGATAACTGTGTTACCCGTGGTTATGAACCCGAATCTCAAGTCATAATGAATGGACTCGACAGTTACTTTTCACGATACTTCATTTAATAAGATTTATAATAGAATATCACTCTTGTTTTACGGAGCTCTAAGTGGGAAACATTGTAAATATTATGTATCTCTTGACCCTGAACTTGAACATACATTATTCTTGGTACAGAGGTCTTCAAGTTTGCATTGAAAATACATGCCCAAAATATCACGGACATGGAAAAATGTAAAAGGAAAGTAAATATCTGTGTACAAACTGGTCATATCATTGTTAAGTTTACTTTTAAGTGCTTGAGAAGAAAGTGGCTGAGATCAAAAGCAATTCACAGATATCTCGCAAAACATCAGTCAGTCAATTTGTAATTCAAATAACGTCTAACCTATGGTTAACTTTAACTCTACCCAGGGATCTGGACCACGTTTTAAGAAAAATTACTTGATATTTTGGTTAAGACTGATTAAAATAACAAGAACAGATTATTCACCATCAAGACTGTTAGCAAAAATTTGAATAACTCGTTCCTGACATCTCGAGCTCACAACTTCATTACAATTTGTGCAGGATCGCAACGACAGTCGCTTTACATTTTACCTTGGTACCTATTCGAGGAATTGATTTCCGTAGAATAATTGTGTTATCCAGGAATATTCTCTGTATTGGCTCATTGATGCACCCCATAATGCTTATCAAGTTCAAGTTGTTCTGAAGTAATAGAAGATGAACAACATTTCCTTGATCACGATATGACCCTTTACCTCGTTTTATAAGCTCTGACAAAACGTCCATACCATAGCAGTGATCTTCATGTTTTCACAGTGTCTCAGTGTGCTTTTTTGTTCTAGTCAATGATGATTTATTTTGTTGCGTATAATAAAGGGGAAAATCTAAACCCTTATACCCAGTACGTCGTTTTGCCTGAAAATGAAGTATACCATTTTGTAATTACCGAACTTCAATCGGAAAACCCGAAATGATCATTTTCAGCTCGGCTGTCTTCATATTTATCTTACGAGAAAAATGTCAATGAATAAATAAATTCGTTAAGACGGCAAAAGTTGTTAGTATTTTACCTACAAGAGGATAGCAAGGAAAAAATTAAGTCTGTTAACATTCCTGAGGCATCGATGAATACTTTTAATTGTCATAGATGACCTCACATCTCGCCTAAAAAGTTCAAAAGTATGACGTCTGGAAATGTACCATCCTCAAAGTACTGCGTTTTTATTCACTCATTCAGCTGTTGAGTGACACCTATACACCACTCGCCATTACAGCAAGTTAGATATGCCTAAATACTCAGTCAGTAAGATTTACTTTCTTACTTTAAAATTAATGAAAAAAATAGTTTTATGAGCGATCCAGGCGAATTGCCAGAGGGGTTGTGTCCAACAGTCAATCCGTGTGAAATATTTTCACACTGAAATATCCTTTCCTTACTGCAAAAGCAGCGTAACAAGATTTGTATATTAAAGGAAACAATTACGAAATATCTAATCTATCTATATTTTATCAATCTAGAATGCTATGCTTTTATCAAGAAATTATACATTTTAACTGTTTTAAACAGTTTTACCAATCTCCTTTGGTGGGCACTCGAGGCACCAAGTCTTCTTTGAGTGCGTCAGTGACGCAAAGACTTGTAAGACTTTGCTGTTTCAAATGGAAGCATATTCATTACATGGTCTCTCTTTTTTCTCATAGCCATATTATTAATGTTAGTGCAGAAGAGGTACACGATGAACCGTAAGCTCTTGACGATAAGGATGTTGCAATGAGTGTACGGTTGGCCACAAAGGAACACACGGTGGGTTAAAGTCTTCAATAATTTTAGTGGGCTGAAAGGGATATGTAAAGCATAACTATCTCGTTATTTACACAAGTGGAAGACTTTGTTTAGTTTTCCTGTTTATATATATATATATGTATATATATATATATATATATATATATCAGATAAAATTTTACCTACGGTGAGGAATCTTATACCTGACAACCCAAAGGTAGGCACGTTCTATACACTCCCTAAAATCCATAAACTACCTAAGCTCATAGAAAACTCAGGGAATGGTTCTACACAGTCTACTAACCCTCATGAACTTTCGGGCGAAAAGATTTACCAAACTGCCAAAATTCTCAAAATAATTCACCCGGGAAGACCTATCATCTCTGGTATAGGAACCCTCACCGAAGGTTTATCCGGATTTGTCGATTCACTGCTGAATCCCTTAGTTCAGAATATACCTAGCTACATACAGGACACAACCCATTTTCTCCTTGTCCTCAACGGCATTGATAGACTTCCTGACAATGCCCTCTTGGTGACTATGGAAGTCACGTCCTTCTGTACCAACATCCCCCATAATGAAGGCATATCAGCCAGCCGTGACTTCATATTAAAGCACTTACTAGACCAAACACTGGCTGAAGATGTCTCTAATATCATTACATTTATCCTGACCCATAACTTCTTTACTTTCAATAATAAATATTACTTACTGGTCAGTGGTACCGCCATGGGCACCAAGATGGCTCCTTGCTATGCCAATATCTTCATGGGAAAGCTTGAGTTTGAAATGTTAAATTCTTTCCATCTTAAACCTATTCACTATTAAAGATATATCGGCGACAATTTTTTCATTTGGCCCCACCGAAAGAATATCCTGGAAAACAAATCCCATGACAACGCTTTCCACCATAGTATCAAATTTACCTTAAAAATTCTGAATACAAAGTTCTCTTTCTAGATGTCCTTGTTACTTTACGCTCCAACCACATGTCCACTTCAGTTTACTATAAACCCACTGATAACCACCAATGTTTACACTTTGACATTGCCCATCCCCTTAATCTTAGAAAGTCCATCGTTTACAGTCAATGCCTTAGACTTACACGCATATGTTCTGAACGTAGTGAATTAGATAAAGAAATTGGCAATCTAGCCCATATCTTATTATCCAACGGTTACCCCATGAGTATAATAAAAGAGGGTATTCAAAAAGCTAAAATTTTCGAAAGACAGGACCTTCTAACTTATAATACTAAGAACGTGAACAAACGTATTCCCCTTGTCATTGATTACAATCTCCTCATCACCCCTTTGACACGCTCGATTAAACGCGACTCCACTCCTTGAATGGTGACCCCTTTCTCCCCAACATTTACCAAACTGCCCCACCTAGCCCTTAGGCAACTGCCTAACCTTCGGCGGCTACTCACTTCTTCGAAAATCCCGTCATCTAGTAATCAGCCTCTTGGCAACTTACCCTGTCGAAAAAACCGCTGTCTGATTTGTAACCATCTTTCCACAGGTTCACCCATTGATCTCCCCCAGGTGGGTTTTCCACTTAACCCCCCCCCCACCCACCTCAACTGTGATGCCCATAATGTAGTTTTTTTATTATACTGTAACATGTGCTCTGATGGTTGCTACATAGTCGAAACGGGTACCAAATTTCGTTTACGCTTTAATAATCACAAAAAGTCCATTCGTGACAACTTAAGTAGTTTTCCTGTTGCCGAACATTTCAACCTGCCCAATCACTCTCTTCTTAACTTAAAATGTATATTATTAGACTCAAACTTCCACTCTACTGAACAAAGAAAACGTTCGGAAGTAAGCCTCATTCTAAAATAGAAAACACACACCAGCAGGCTCAAGAAAGACCTGGGCCCACTTAACCACTAAACCTTTCACAATAGCCCTTAATGAACCTATCGATACTTGTTGCACGTAGTTTATTTTGTATTTGGCTGAAGAAAGTCCTAGGAGGACCGAAAATTTCCAAGTCTGAAAAAATGTTGTACTTCGCATGTCAATTATGACTTCCTTGTCTTTTGTCGTCTATTTACTGATTATATATATATATATATACAACGTAAATTCTTACCATACGGGAAAATCGATATAAGGCGAAAAACAATAAAATACATTAATTCGATCTACCATTTTTCGACCTACTGAATAATCAACAACCCGCTTGGGGATTTACCATGGTAACAGGAGAGGAAACTGGGTGTGGCGGTATTTGTACCTTGGGGTACGTCTAAATAAACAAGTGTCACGATGGCCGAGTGGTTTAGGCGGTCGCCTTGTATGCGACGTACCCGGGTTCGAGTCCTGGGCCCTGTTTCATAAAGAGTTAAGATTGATCTTAAGTTTAACTTATCATGCAAGAGTCCTATTGAAACCAAACTTAAGACTGATAGTAACTTTTTATGAAACAGGGGGCTGGTCGTGACTTACTTTTCTCTCTGAATTTATTTATTCTGTTCTTTCCCTTGTTTGGGCTATGTCAATACTTGGGATTGATTTCAATTTCATGACCGCACATTTAACACAACTTTTGACCTATATATATATATATATATATATATACATAAATGGTTGATTATTGGAGTACAAAACTTAAATGTTACTTCGAAATTTTCGAAGTAAAATTTCGAAATAAAATAACAAGCAACAAACAATGTGCTGGAAATTAGATACACAAACATAACAGGGTTAAAGCGTTTTATTTTCTCAAATAAGTTACTCACTGTGTTGTAAGATTTCGCTGAGGAAGGTTCCAGGGGAACCGAAAATTTCGAAGTAAAATTTAGGTTTTGTACTCCAATAATCAACCAGTTATGCCCTTTATTGCATTCGTTCTCATTTTGTATTTTAATTTTGGAGTATACGTGGAACTGGATCTTTCTGCTATATATACATACATATATATCACACTTTATATGTATATTTTTCATATATCTATAATTTATATTATACATAAACGTTAATATATATATACATATATACATATATATATATATATATTACACAGTCATTAGTGGCTTGAAGTCCAAAATTGTAGCATATATGTGTATAAAATATGTATATTTTAAAAATAATTTCCCCTTTTGGAAGCCAGAAATACAAAAACATTTTTTCATTGCCCCACCCTCCGTATGTGTTAACAGACACGTGTAGGTAATTTGATCAACATTGAAGTAATTGCATGTAAATTGTGTGGTGAAACGGACGTTAACATCCGTATACGTATTCCTTAATGAAAAGCGTGTGATTTTGCAAAGTCGACCTGATTTTTCCCCTTTTATGCGGGTTTTTTCATACGATATTTCCCCTTAATCTCAAATTAGCAATATATATATATATATATATATATTATATATTAAGCAGGCTCGAGTCCTGCTTGAGGCTAAGTTTTCCATTCATTTCTAATCATCCTCTTTCAGTTTAAGGCAAGTGCCTATGTTTG
>WURT03064450.1:0-13709 GCA_009936505.3 Holothuria glaberrima | reverse complement strand
ATGATTCATTTGGGAATTAATTTAGCCACTTAATCCGATTCTAGTCACATCATAAGTGGAAATACAAATGAATCCTTTGAAATGTTTGAAAAATGGATGCCTAGTATCTTAAGATTAACCGCAAAAATGCGTCACTAAACTGCTGGATTCGAAAATCAAGGTCAAAGTATAAATGTCCAAGTTTCAAGCTGACGAAAACTGTAATGTAGGAAGTTCTGCCCACAATTATGTGCATATGACCACAGGTTTACAGGAAATATAATCTACAGTATGAAGTGCTTAGTAAAGCAATCTTACAGATGACATTGACATTTTGAAGAACACTGATATTTCAGGATGAAGCAAAATCCGATATGAACTGTCGTTACAACTACAATCACACTCAATACAATGCTACTAGAAGAGGCTTAAATGCAGTGGTGATATATTGCTGCTTCCAACCTATACTGGCCAAAAAGAACAGGAACCAGCCTTTGTAAAATTTTTAAACCCATCGGTTTTGAATAAATTATATACATGTTTAAGTACAACATTTCAAAGTGTTGGTTTTTATTATCAATTTTAATTCAACTTCAAACACAGCCAATTGGTAAGCCAGTTTAAAGGCGCAATCATAAGGTTAAAAGGAGGTAATTGAAGGATAAAATGGACTTTCATTTATTTTCAAAATTTAACCCCCTCACCCAAATTAAGGACACTCAAAAAAATTGAGCATTTTATTTGTGTACTTACAGGTAAGTAAGGGTTACAATGTAGATAAGAGGTAAGAGAGGAGTTCCCTAAAATTAAGCACCTGGTTTTCTTCTAAAATGCATTATCAGGTGACACCTATTTTTTACATTATACCAAGCAATTGGTCAAATCCATTAGCTTCATTAAATATTTGCCATGAATGCACTGGAAAAATGGCAGCCGGTTCCATAGGCTGAACTCCTTGGGAGATGGTTCAATCCCTCGATATCCCCTCTCCACTTTTTGGAGATGCTTCCACTGACTTTCACATTTTCATAAAGCAGCTTTTGCTTCAAGGGCCCTTTTCTAACAACCCCCCTCCCCCCAACCACCCACATTTTTCACACAAATGCCTCCTAGTGCTCCCTTCCGCTGAAATGTAAAGTGCTACACTGTAGGAACCAAGTGCATTGTATGTTAGCATAAAAATATACATTTCTTTCTAAAGAATGAAAATTACAATGATGCCTACTGTACATACAGTACTACCAACAATTTTACGTGATCCAAAATAACTGTACTTCACCTCCTGCTTCTTCAGATGAATTCAAGAGCTATTACAGAACTTTTCCCTACTGAACCGCACAAAACACAAATACTGTGCTCTATTACTTTTTGATAGTAGATACAATTTAATCATTTTAATATGGAAGCAGAGAGTCGCTATTTGTCCAATATTGTAGCAACCCTCTCATTGAATTAAACTCATACAGGCAAACTAAAGTTTAAACTATAAACAAAACTATGAAACCAAGAAAGCAGTACATATTTGCTGACATGACAGGGTACATGGCACTTTGGAAATGCCTGTCAACTATAGTGATTATATATTGCCATGCAAAAAAAATAAAATTTGAAACCAAACAACTCGTCACATGACATCATGGTTAACTACAGTTTTAGCCAATCTTGGCAAAGTGGTATTGAAGTTTCTGCCACAGAATATTTTGTCAGGGCTGCATCGCACTTGCTATATGTACATGCAATATGGATGCAACAAATCATCCTTAAAATTTCTGCTACTTTTCTTAAATTCTTTCACATGGATGAATTTCATAAATTCAGACAAGTTTGCATATCATCTACCCATTGCAAACTACTGCCCAGTGTGCAGGGTCAGGCCCCCTGCCATAGCAAAGATTGTATTTATTACATATCTAATTTACTATTCATAATTCATTTTGTGCTACTAAATGGGTGACTGTACCTTTACAGTGGGTAACTTGAACTTTGAAAATCTGAAAAAAAGTATACCACGGATAGAAGACGGAATATCATCCATGCAAAGGTTTGTTTGAAACTGTTTACATTTATTTTAAAGGCAAATACAGTATTAAAACGCACCGCCATGGCATGCATAGAAAATTAGCTTTAATCAAATGTTAATTAAATTCAGTCTCACAAATGAATAAACTCCAGCTACTGCTTTATCTCCTCAAAATACCGCTATGCATTACAAGAGTTACAAATGTTGCTTCATCTAAGATCCTGAAAGTTCCGGCCAACAAACTATTTTTAGCAACATACACTGAATTTCTTTCTGCAAGAACCTTACTTCCTGAAGAGAAAGCTTCTGTGCCGCCTTATTTTGAATAACATATCAATTCCCATCCAGGTCAATTCGAAATTTTGTTGTTGAGGAAGTTGTCTGAGGGGTACATATGATGGGTAGGAATTGTACAAGGGGGAGGGAGCAATGTCCAGTGGGAATGTTCTGGATGAAATTGTCTGATAAGGAAATTGTTTGAGGGGGAGCAATTGTCATGGTTCATGGACTTCCATATGCTATAAATAGGCCTTCAACCACACTCAAACAATTTCATTCTGGTCACTCTTGACTGCCTAGAATTAGATCCAGTTTTTCAAGCATATAGTTTATACCGTTTTCTGTCATTCTTCTTTTTATCATATTTTCTAAAAAAAAAATGTGGAGAGCTTCATCAATTTGCAAAAAAATCTGGATTTCCATAAAATCTGGAAAATTACATCCCTGACAAAATTTACCTTGTCTCCAGTGAAATAGACTCATATCAGTATCATATCATATTCAGTTAACAGTAGGCTATAGGGGCCTAAGGCCAGTGACCTGACACTACAGGTAGCTTTAGATACTTAGCGACTCCAATTTTCTTGGAATCTGGACTCCTATGGAATTTTCAATACTGTCATGAATATGATCAAAAGTCAATTTTTTTTCGCAGGTTGCAATAAGTATTAATTTTAACACAAGGAGCTCTTTTGGTCATTTTCTTTATTTTATCACAAATACATTCTCTTCAGTTGGCCATCATGATTCTCTGACATCTGTAATTTAAGACACCTCAGCTGCAGAGGAGCCAGTTGTGAAAGCCTAAAGAGGATGTGCGCTGATGTCATAACACACAGCTTCATCGGTCATTTTGGACAGCAAAACAGGAACTGCTTCCTACTCAGGTAATACAACTGTTTTCTAGTTCTTCATTGTCTAAGTTCCAAATCTTAAATTTATTTCCTGGTGAAACTTTCTTTTTCTGCTCTTGGAGACATGTGCAACAAATGATACTAAGCTATAAATAACAATTTTGGCCACACATACAGTATTATACTTAAACAAGCCTTTTGTGGTATTAAAGTCAACGTATAAGGGACCCTGGTTTTTGCCGTCCAGAGAAATTAGTCACGTGGTACAAAATGCATCATCTGCATGTTCTCTATAATGGTGTGTTACTGTATTGATATTGTTGGACTAGTAATCGACAGATGACTGCATGTCGCTGAGGTTTATGTTTCTTCATAACATCATTGTAGGAGTTGCAGATCCATTCAGAATTGCAACTAATTGTGGTTACATAGGTACCCGGCTCCAAAAATATTGGAGTCTCTCAAGCCTAGTGGGACCGACTACATGGTTAAGTGGTCAGAGCATCCGATTTCCAGCCGGAAGGTCGGGGGTTCTAATCCTGGCCAGGTCATACCAAAGACTTTAAAAATGGAACCGTACTGCCATTGTGCTTGGTGCTCAGCATAAGCAATGGAGTATAGAAAACAAGCCAGAGAGCCACAACTGAAAAAAAAGCTGTGGCTGGCTCGACTTAAACCAATTGGTTAGAAACTGAGCTGTAAAACCTCATCTAACTAACTAACCCAAGCCTAGTGAACAGTGTTTTGCTTGTACCCTTGATCTTCAAGGGGCAGAGTGGACTGATGTATTTCACAAGGTACTAGTACCTGTTGGAGGTATGTGCAGAGCCACTCAAGAAAGTATCCTTGCTCTTCTCCCACTAATTGGTCTGACCTGCTGTAAAATCATTTAGACTGTATTACTGAAAAATAAACATATCCTACCAGGAAACGGTACCATGATTCTGTTAGAAGCCCTGGTAAAGAGGGGTAAGTCAACTTGAACAAACATATTCCAAACCCCCCTCCCCCATATTAATTCAAAGATGTACAATGCTTTGTTTTCATTAATAAAGATTTCTGTCCCTAAATTTTTAAATTCATGCAACATTCTATATCTTTGGTTAAATAATTTATACAGTATTAAGCTATTTAATTTCTGAAAAATCATCAAAGAGTGTGAAAGGGAACTATTAAAAGTTGATGCCCCCAACTCACATTGCCAATTAGACTGCTCTTGACCTTGAACAGGCTGAGTGTACTAAATCAAAGGAAAGGTGAAAGGAAGGGAATGAGGGTTAATATAGATATGTTGCCCTTAAAATTTGTCATAACAAAACAAGTCCTATGTACAGTTGCACACCAGTTTTTTTAAAACAATTTTCTAGTCTTCACATAGACAATGGTAATGGCGAATATCAGCAGACACCAGTATTGAATAGAAATAATTGGTTCAACACTGCTTTGAATAAGGTAGACATGGCAATGTCTGTGATAACAGGTTGTAGTGGGGGCTCCCATACTTTTCACAAAATGAAAAGAATTTGCTTTTTGCCCTCTTTTCACCTCAAGAAGGTGACAGTAATCTCTCAGCAAAAACTGACTGTACTTAATCAACCTCAAGTTATTAGCAACATACCTTCTTATACCATGGAAAGAAACTCAACAAAATATCAATGTCCTGATTGTTACATGTTGAGCAAACCCACTACGGTACCAGTTTTCCAAAAAGCAGTGCTGTAGGTTATTGCACTGTATTTATACAAATTTTACTTTTTCACTGAGATCTGTGGTTTTCCAAGTATAGTTTATAACAAAAAACAACAATTTTATCCAACACTTCTTAAATTACAAAGCCAGAGATTACAATATACTGCAATGTCGGCAAACTTATAGTACCCTCCGAAAACAAGGGTGAACTTCACTCCAAAAAGAGTGAATTAAGAGACCACTCCTACAGTAAGAAAAAGTGAATTTCACCCAAAGTGGAGTGAAAATTCACTTCAAAAAGAGAGGCAGTTCATACATACAGTATGGAATGAAATATCGCTCTGTTTGGAGTGAATTTTCACTCCACTCCACTCCGGGTGAAATTCACTCTTTCTTAGGAGTGGTCCCTTAATTCACTCTTTTTGGAGTGAAATTTCACTCTTTTGTATATCTTGAACTGACTATTAATACAATCTGAACTTGATGATGAGTACTCATGTCGATAATATTCCGGGTACAGTTTACGTGAATGCCAGTAATACCCACCTGAAATCCTGGAAGTACTACTGATGAGGTAGTACTTCCATGCTGATATTTATTTGGCCTATTACTACCAGTTTTAACTTATTTTCATATCAGTTTTTCATAAAAGATTTTGATGTTTTTTGGGCTCTATGAGGTTTACTGACAGCTTTTATCCTTCTACTGTCAAGATATTTAATGATCACCATAACTGTTGATTATTCTTAACTACTTTCTTCAACAAATGTATAATATTTTATTTTCTGGCTTAAAGTTTCACTGTAGGTCTGTGGTTATTTTTTTTCTTTTCACACTCTTTACTAATTTTAGGTTTCTTTCTTTTCACTTTTACTGTACATATTACATCTTAACCTTTTATTCGTTACTCTTGAATTCTTACATGATACTACTGTGTCTTCTTGCATAGTGTTCATTTTCTCACTTTATATACCTTTTTTGGTCTTAGCCATGTTTAACTGTTTGTATCTGATTTATAAGCTCTTGTGTTCAACCCATTTCCATTGTCACAGTATTTTAATGATTGCTGCATAAATATCAATCAACCAATCAGTACGTCTACACTAAGTTCCAGTCCGAAATTTGACCTTGCGTAAATGAAATCACACTGTCTGGTACTGCAAAATTTAGTCAACAGTTCTGCGCACAGTAAAGTTGCTCGAATTTCTTAAAATATCAATATCCCGACTTGCCCAACTTCCAAAATTATCTTACATATATAAGTAATATTGGGTTTTTGTGATAATAGAACAATATTCTAAGCTACACTAGTCCCCTATTAATTGAAATGATAAAATTTTAACTTTCAACTTTTATTCACTTTACACAGGGTTTTTCTAGTTTTTTCAGGCATGGGCCACATTTACTTGATCATCATAGTAGCCAGCAGGTGTGAATTCGCTTAGAGACATTGTTCAGGTCTGGTATTTCCTAACTGAGGTGGCCTAAATAGCACAAAGTTATTGTGTCAAGCCAATGCTAACATCACTTAAATAATTAGGTTTTGTTAAGCTAGTTGTAGAAACACCGAGTTTAATGGAAATAAGTCACAACAGGTTGGCTCTCCTTTATGTAAGTGACTGTATTCAAATGAGCTCAAGTGGCAAGAAAGTTTGTTTATATAGCTCAATATGGAAAGTTTATTGAAGTTTCCAGAGATATATACTGTAAATTGAAATTCCTATTAATACAAAAAACCAAATTGATATTCTCAAATAAGCATCAAAAAGCTTCAAAATGTAAATCTTTTTTCTCTGAAGATTGGCAGTATTGAAGCAGTACCAGGGAGATTCTAGAGTAGGACCTAGCTCCCTGCTAGTTATACTCTGGATTTACAGTAGCAGATGATAATTCAGTTTTAGAGTAGGCCAACTTTTACAGTTAACTAGTGAAAGTCCTACAGAAACTGTAAGAGCCAGACAAATGACAAATTACTGGTAGCAGACCACAGCAGTTTCAAGTTAGTTTCATAGGAGGGGATTTTGATGGACCTCCTTTCCAGTAACAGCTCCCTGGTTAATTTTAAACTTATTTTCCCTCACACTCCTACCCTATTGAAGTACTCGGATTCATAGGCGTAGGAAGCTGTTCCAGACTGGGGGGCTGAACCTTGTTTTGGATCGCTGTCCTGGGGGAAAGGTCTAAGGAGAAGGGTCTAAGGGGAGGGGTGTCCCCCTCACCTTTTTGATAATTTTGGGATATTTGAGGGTCCTTCGATGCAATTTGGTGCATCATTTTGGACAAATTTTAAGGTAAATTACTGCAAATTTTTGAAATTTCTTACTGAAAAGACAAATAAGGGATTTTGGTCCTTGGCAAGAGGGGGCTAAAGCACACTTCTGCCCCCAACAAATTTTGCTGGGGGGCTGGTGCCCACTTCCTACGCCCTTGCTCTCATTGCTCTTGAGGTATCCCAGCTCCTGACTCTTCCTGACAATGTAACATAGTCTCAATGGAATATTTTCTGAAAATAATGCAAAATTTGTATAAATAGCATGCCAGGATAAAATACTACAGTGGGAGACAGAAGAGACAGATGGGAGATGTGTTGAATGTATTATTCTCCACAAGGGGTTCTAGGGAGTGGCCTGCCCCCGAGTGGAAATTGCCACCCCCCTGAAATAGCAACCGCCCCCTTAAAAAAATCCTGCCATCATACTGGAAGCAAAAAGTTACATACATTCTTTCCTTTTTGGCAGGTAATAATATATTTGTGTGGGAATCAATGTGATTGGAGATTGTGTACCCGCTTTGCACATGGCCGCCCCTCTCTCTTGAAAATCCACCATACTGGAAGCAAAAAGTTACATACATTCTTTCCTTTTTGGCAGGTAAAATCACATATTTGTGTGGGAATCAATGTGATTGGAGACTGCGTACGCACTTTGCACATGGCCGCCCCCTCTCTTGAAAATCTGTGGAGAACAATGACATAATAATGTACTTAATGCAAAACGTACCCATCACAACCGACTCCCATTGAACCTGACGGGCTACATTGGCAGGCTTCACACACTTCCTCTATCCTTGGTCTATAAAACCCCTCGTAGCAAGTGGAACAGTCTTCCCCTGTATGTCCTTCTTTACACTGGCAACGCTGATCACTAATGACGTCACAAACGTTTGGGTCTATACTTCCATAAAGATCGCAAAGGCAGTCTGTCAATAAAAGAAAGAATATTTTGAGGTACGGTAACATGAAGTTGCAGGTTTCTTTTACAGAAATATTCCTGGTGCATTGAAATTTCCTTTTTTTTTTTTTTTTGTTATCAATTTTTTTATAGTTTTATTACAACACAATGGTGTCCAAAGCTAATCAAATTGCACAGCTACCGGGCACATAGTAAGAAATGACCAAGGACTGGATTTAGTATTGTGTAAATAGTTTATGAAGTCAGACTTTTAAGCAGCTTATCTAGCTTAGTATTAACAAAAGGAAAAGTATAAATATTGTGCTGAACTTTCATATACCCAAACAATAAGGTTAAACATATTAAAAGAGAAAATGTTGTCATCCCAGTTTGGATTAGTGTAGTAGTCTACCCTATTTCACGAACACCTCTTGAGAATCATGTGACAATTAATATGTTTCTCACTAAATTGTGAAATTTTAAGGAGTACACTCCTCTGTTTAGGTTGAATTCATATGAAACATTTCAGGCCTGAAATATCATGAAAGAGGACTTGGAAGAGAAATGTGAGGAAATTTGTGAGATTAGCTACTGATTCAAAATTAGTTTGGGGAAACTGCTAATGCTCTTTAAAAATGCATAGCAGAAAAAACTGAGACACCTTACACCAAATGCTGTACCTGCATGTGCATGGAGTAGGATCCCACATGTACATGCAGAGAACATGCGCATCTGTCCATTGCTGACAATCAATGGGATAAAAGATACAGACTTACAGTATGCATGTATACACGAACGACTCGTGCATTTCTTGCAGTTAATACCCCAGGCTGTGTATCTTTATGAAAAGCAATTTAGTCGCCTTCCAGAACATCAGTTTTAAAGGATTCTTACACATTGTCTTACTCAGCCAAAAGGGACAAAAAACTCCTTACTGGAACACTTGTGATGAACAAAACACTACCACTCAAAACTTAAGGTAAAAAGACAGAATTTTCATTCTTCAAATTTGGAAAGAGGAAAAACCAGGGGACTAACTGCATGCGAACATTTAGACTTTGGCAGATGAAGCAGGAAGAGGAAGGGTGCCCGCGCTCCCAGGGCACGGGTATCTACTTTGTTATCACTTATTTGCCAGGTACTAATTGCGGGTGGGTGAGGGTTACATTGGTAAATAGAAGATAAGGAGAGGCAATGTAGATTTAGAGAATTCTTACACATTACTTTGACTAATTCGGCAAAACCTTACAAAATTCTTAACATATCAGACCCCAATTCAGCAGCTCCTACCAGGCCTGCATGCATATACCCTGGGGCATGGACTCTGTTTAGTCAGCCTCTCTTTAAGGTTTCCCAAACACTGCACAGTCCACCTAAGAAAAGAGGATTGCATCCAATTTTGGATGCAGACTTCCTTACTATTATATGACTTTTCATGTGCTCTTTAACTATTCATGCTATTGTTTATATTGAGTGAGTGTGTGTACTCCGGTAGTTGTAAAACTGAAAGCCTTCACTGAAACCTGAGAAGTGCGATCCTTACTGTGTTGTATAACCACCTGCGCAGTAGGTACTACTAGGTATACTTGTGCACTACTACCATGACACACTGTACCAACACTTCAGGTGGCATATGATACAGTAGGCATCCACTGGATATATAAACACTAAATATTGCATTGTTACCAGTCTTAGAGCCACATATTTCTATGAATATCCAAAACATTTGCTCTGTATTCACTTGGACAGGGATTTGGAATACGAATGAAGAAGTAATATGCCGTACAGCTGACAAATCCATGTTAGTAAAGGATAAGCTAACAGTATGGTTACAGCCTTCTAGTACTAAAGGCAATCCATCTGCAGCACAGCCTTTTAAGACAAACACTTGTCATCCCAAAATATAGGCCTATTTTTAGTGTGGGGGTAGCTCAGTTGGTCATTACTCTTCAACTGATATCGAAGTTTGAAGATTCAAAAGATGCAGAGTACCTCACATCCCACACAATGCAGAGGGAGTGTTTGGATTACACATTATAGCTAGCTTCTATGCTCACCAGGACATGGGCCTTCAGAAAAAATAGGTTTGTGTCTACACAAGGAGGAGCAACAGTAATTATACGCAATTATGGGAGGAACTGTGTGTTGCTTAGGTGGGAGAATTGGTACTGTCTGGGATGAAGAGAATTGCCCTTCAATAATGGCACAGTTACTGTACAACCCAAACGTGGGGTTTTATAGATTATTGGTTCTAAAGCCCATTGGTCCTGCAGTCAATGGGATCATGGCCCTACCTGGATGTTGTTCCAATTAGTTACTCCACTGTAGAGTAGGTTCAATATGCTACACATAAGGTGAACAGCTGGGTTTATAGAGTCTAAAGACCAACCTCTCCATGTCGATAATTAAATTAGATCAACAATCTTGGGCATGGCTGATTAGCCGATTATTTGCATGACTTCCTCAGTGGAGAAGGATGCGGTGGCAACAAGCACCTGACCTTTGGTTCTTTGTTAAAGTGGCCTTTGCGCAAAAGTTTAGATAGTATGTGTTTTGCAAGAAACTTGAGCAGCCAACTGGCTACCCCGCGAAGCGGACTCGGTTTGTTCAGTGCCCCTTTAAGCTGTGGGGACATGACTGAACAAGGATATATGCACCAGTCTGCTACTCTGCTATGTAGGCAACCAATTGGCTGGCCAAGAGAGCAAATCAATTAGTATGCTTGAAAGGAAGCAACTTGGATCACCTGGGCTTTTGTATCAAAGCCCTGGGGAAGCATGCAACAATTCCCCATGGACAAGTATGCAATATGAGTATAGGACTAAGGGTTTATATTTTCAGTGGTACTGTAGCTTTAGAATTAATGGCCATAGAACCAATGGGCTACAGTGTTTCTCAAAGGCAGGCCACTGAGCTAAAATGGCAGATATGTAGGTTCCCATTACAGAGGCATGTCACAGTGTACATGGTGTCAAAAGAGTGCAACTCCAGGTAGCACCATGATAATAATGCATAACTAAAGATGGTTGTTGTACATTGTAAGTAGTAAGTATAGTCTGCAAAGGGAATTCAAGATTCACCTATAGGCCTACATTAACTACTGTCTTTGTTCAATTTATCAAAATAAAAAAAAAAAAAAAAAAAAAAATACAACACAATACAATACTCCCAATTATACATGTTCACAATAACCCACAATGCTACCAGTAGCTCCTATAGTTTAAAGGCAATAGGCAGTTGCTCCAAAATTTGCTTTGAAAAATATCAGCAAACTCTTGCAAATCACTTCTTATTGCATTATGCACCACCATCAGAGAAACAGTCCACTCGAGAAAAGTAGTACCAAAGTATACTGTCAATTTTAGGTCCTCTTTATTTGTGAATTATTCATGTTTAGATAATTCCTTGATGCCACTTCTTCCTGGATATGAAAGAGGGCATGTTGATATGTGGGTGGTGCAAAATTTGGATTGATTGAAAATGATTCAGACCGTTTTTAAAATTGTCAGAAGAAAGTGGTGATTTCCTTCACCTTGCGGATTAATATGGGTGGGTGTATGCCCTCTAAACTTCATCCCCTTGTAGCTCAAAATTTAAACGGTCATGCTATGGTAAATTTGTTGTGACATGATAGACCAACTCGTCAGCTTTCATTTGAGGGGTGGCTTGTGTGGACTGTGAACTTTGACAAGGTTGTAGGGGGTGTTTAACCGAGACAAAATTAGTGTGTAAGTCAATGGAGAAGCTAATGGTGGTGTGCCCCTCACAAGCACATCTGATGGAAGACATTTTGAACATAAATTACAAACAAGAGGTAAAGCAAGGTGAAATTTACTTAAATTTCACAATTCACTGACAAAAATATTGTCACATGATCAAAATAGGCCATTCATGAACTAGAGTAACAGAGCATCATCTGATTGGGATGACTGCATTATCCCTTTAAACACTGAGACTGTATGTCTGTAATCTGCAAATCCTGATAAGATATACTGGAGTGGGAATCATGTATGTATTAAAGTACCATACCTCACTCTTGCTTCATTATTTTTTCAAAGTAGTTAATTTTATCACTGCTAGTCTAATTACCAGTGAAATTAGAGTTATTCACACCTGACAGAGTACACTCCAGTGTCAGCTGAGAAAATATACTTAGCCTTTTCAATTTGTTGCCAATTTCTAATCTCGTTGATCCCCATGGGAGGGGTTTCACTCAGGAGTTAATGATGTTTCTCAATAAAAGATGAGGCAAGCCAAAGTACAATGGATCACAAGGAAATTTTATAGTTGTTTTTTAGTTTGAATTTTAGCAGGTAGGCTAGTACTGTAAGGATGGTAATTAAAAGGAAATTTTACAGTTGTTTAAATTTTAGCTCTGACTTTAACATTTTTTACAGAGAGGCATGATTGGAAGGATATTTCATGGTTGTTCAGCTAAATTTGAAACAATTACTGCAGATGCTATATACAGTAGGCTAGATGGAGGGCTACATTGCAATATGAAATGTGCATAGACCAACAGAACCATTAACCTGCTCACTAAATGGAACCTAAGAGTGTTTGAATCTACAAGAGAAGTGCAGCTGGTCCATTAACCCGTGAACATCCATTGTGCTCTTGTGCTTGGGCAAGTCCAGTTTTACAGTTGGGAACAGGCAACCGGAATAGCTGCAAGTCCTGAAATGACATCATAACTGCTGAAGGCACACACACACACACATAACAGCATGTAGAGATGCTGTTCCAACCTTGGTACCCACCAAGTCTATAAGGCTTACCCCATAAGCATAGGGATTGATGCCAGGTGAGATGGGGTATGGGGGCAGTAGGATAAGGGAGCTAGGCAGGGGTGGGAGCTGAAGTCCCCCCATAAATACAGGGCTAACAAATATGCTGATGCCAATCAATTTGCAAGGACAAATCCCTTTAACTATCCCCCACTCTATGAAATTAATCAAGATTTTCCAAAAAAATACCCAACTTTTTCAACCAATGTACTTCAAAAATAATGCACAAAATGTAGCATCAAGGTGCATCTGATGACCCTAAAATATTCAAAAACTTATTCTAAGGGGGAGGAGGATACCTCCTCTCTTAAGGCCCCTCCCCAAGGATGGCAGTCCAAGAAGTTCATCTCTCCCAACTGAGGACAACTTCCTGGCACATCTATGGCCTAAAAAGCTATGTAAGTTACAACTGCCAAAGTTGGAAAATCATATTGGTTGACTGCTGAATGGAGAACTAGTAGTTAAAAAATAAAGAATTAATGCAGTACAAATAAATACTATACTGTGTTAATAGTCACAAAAGAACACAAATGCAAGACTTCCAGAACACAATTAAATGAATTTTTGTGAATATTTCTTACAGCATAAATAGAAATGACCCAGGAGTCCCAACAGTAAGGAGGGTTGGTTCCCTCCACCTGACTGGTGGGGGAAAACGGCGTCACTTCGCCGACCGAAATCCTCTGAGCTTTAAAAAATTGTGGTGAAGGCCTCACAACCCCATTAGAGTAATGTTCGTGAGCAACAAATGTACACCCTCAAAAAAGTAGTACTTTTAACTCTGATTTAGACCACATTTCATCATGATAACCTGCCCAGTGGTTAATGAAACTCCGTGAATCTCAAAGAGAACGTGCCAAAGTGTAGATGTTGAAAATTTGGGGTGGATTGAAGGTGATTTAGACCGTTTTTAAAATTCATATCAAAAAGT
>WURT03064439.1:0-13709 GCA_009936505.3 Holothuria glaberrima | reverse complement strand
GGCTAAGGTTTAACAACCACAAGAAAACTGTACAGGATAAATCAGTAAACTATCCTGTATCAAAACATTTCAATGGTTAACCAAACCATTCTGTATCTAATTTGAGATGTCTTCTAATCGGGTCTAATTACCCATCTGGCACTCAAAGACTCAAATCTGAGAGCATGTGGGTAATTAAACTGTCCACACATACCCATGGCCTTAACAAGGACATGGGCATCTTAAGCGATTTCCCCTCTGTGATTCAATCCCGTCCCCAAGGGTCTTAATCTCTTACTGTGTCCGTCTTTGCCCCCACAAAGGGATTTAACTTTGGTATGATCTGTGTATTTTTTACGACCGGCCAAGTCACATTTTTTTTACTGAAAGACACTAGTATAAACTGTTTCACCTCGTATTTATGCTCTGTTTTTGTCAGCCAAGGTAGATTTAAGTCAATACATGCAGATTTAAATAGATAGTAAATGTACAGCCAATGCTGAACAGGAAAACAAACACCAATCATTCGATTATCATTGTAGTAAGTGTTATGTCTGAGTAGACACGATTTCTGTAGATCCCGTTAGTGTGCGTATTTAACTTAAGGATTAAGCTCAGCTCCGTACGCTTGCGATATCTAGGATAAAAGAAGTATAAACCAAGCAGTACACATTTCAAATTTTTGGAAGGAATGATTGGCTTAGGTTAATATATTCGGTCACTAGGAATTCGTGTGCATTGTATGATCTTTTGAATGTTATTGACCTGTCACTTCAAATTTTGCGCTAAGGACACAGGAGTGTCCGAAATATATGCTGTTTTATTACTGTATTTGTGCTCTAATATTGTCATCTTTGTGGTGTGTTCTACTTATTTTTTTATGTTACATTGAGCATACGTGGACTTTCTTATATTATATATATACATATATATATATATATATATATATCTATATCTATATCTATCTATATATGTATATATATATATATATGGTAAGTTTGAATGATATGCATTTGTACATTCCACAGGGTGACTCTAAGACTTTTTGCACTTTATGATCTCAGGTCGACATCAAACTGGGTAGTGTTTACGTTATCGTTTTGCAGTGGAATGCAAACTTAATGCTGAAGGCCGTGCCGAGCTCTGTTCGTGTTACCAGTTTTTATATATGTATTACATTTCCACAGTACCGGTACAACACATGTAAATTAGAGGAAATTTGTATTCAAGGGCTATCTATGAATTTACACCTGTAATTTTACAGCAATGGGAGTACTATATGTAACGCATATAACGCCCTGTGAAAGATATATGACATGCCTTTCAGGTGATAATCATTTCATGACAATAAAGAAGGTAACTTACCGCGGTTTGTTGTCCTGGAAAATGCATCATATTGATACATATCTTCTGTGGATAAAAACAAATGACATCCTCCTTTTGCAAATTGACAAAATGAATTAATGTCTTAAATTTGAATGAAAATATTGCATTTTTTCATATTTGGTAGACATTACGAAAATTTCGTGAAAGTCGAAAATGATGAATTTTCTTACCTGATTGGAAAGACTGGTACCTGTTTTCACGGCCAGACATTGAGAGACCATCTGGAACAGAGAGATGAAAATTAGAAGCCTATAGAAGGATTGCAATTTAAATCACCAATTTTGCTAGAAGGATTGCAGTTTAAATCACCAATTTTGCGGCACCTTTTGGGCAGGGTGGCGTCTAAGTCCAACAAACCCGATTCCGAGTCAATTGCAGTTGCAGTGACCCCATTTCAGGGTCAATTCCGAGTCTGTTAAGTCAATGTCAGTTCCTATTCCAAGGGTCCCAATTCCTGTCCAGCTCCTCTTTCGGTCAGACTATAGGCTAATTGACAACTTAGCACATCACAAACATTCTATAATAACTTTCTTGTAAAATTCATTATGTCATTTTAGAAGTCGGTCCTTAGCCTAGTTCACCTAGTTATTTCGTTGCCTGCATGTGATCAGTCATACGTAATACTGTGCACCGACCTCACCATTTACAATGGAACCCTTAAGTAATCCTCACATAACTTTCATTAGTGAGGACTCAGCTGTGATCGGCTCCAAGACTGAGTCCAGTTGGAGCCCACTATGGGCTAATGCCGGTTCCGGAACATCCCACTCAAGACCACTTCCGAGTCTAGTAATTAACAGACTCGAGCCAGGAACTGAGACTGAACCGAGACCCTGAATCCGGCTTTCAAGGAGACGTAAACACCATTTAACTTTGAAATGTTCAGACAGCAGAAAACTTGAAGGTGAGAAATCTGACATTGACCCCTAACTCCTACAGAAGATTTGCTTCTTGCAGTGTGCACCTTGTAGAAAAGTAAGTCATGCCACGTTAGTCGACATATATGGGGTTACCTGGTATTGAACTGGAGACCTGACCTAAACATTAGAATGAGGAACCACCGGGAGCTTCGGTTCGCGAGCCGGTAGGGGCAGGACCCATGGAAGGAAGGAGGAATGAGAAAATTCTTTCACGTGTGAAAACAAGTGTTGGATATTTTCTGTATTTCTTGCCCGGAAAATTGTTCGAAAGGGAATGTTAATTCTCTGCACCACCCCTGGTTCCACCATTGCCTACGTATAAGGTTGTACGACATATTCCTTTTCAGTCATAACCTTAAAGAGGAACTGAGCAAACAGAGTCCGTACCGCGTGGTAGCTCCACTAGTAACCAGTGACATTTAAAGAATACTGTATATAAAGGACTCACTTGAAGATGATTCAACTTCTTTATAACTTATTCTTGTGGTTTTATCATCTGAAAGTGAGACGATTGAAATTATTAAGGTGCCTTCTAATGTTGTCTCAAAGTAAGAGCAGTTTCCACGAATTGTCTTTTCTTAAATGCTGATATTTTTCATAAACAGTTTTAAGTGAATATTCAATTGAAAATTACGCAATGACAGATAAAAAAATTACACCAAATGTTGACAATTGAGATGAAAGTAACAGCAAAACAAATGGCTCCATACCCTTCCAGTGTGGCTAACAGGTATGTACTTTTTACTTTTTAAAATGAAAGTTTTAAAATCAATTACATTCAAACATCTATTTATCACTGAATTAGTGGCAACATTTGAGTATAATGCGTCACCTCTGGGGTGTTTTGTTAAACTAATCAGTGATACCAAAAGAGAAGTTATCTTAAAAATCACAACATCCCCTTCCCTACAGTTTCAAGATGCTTAATCTCCCATTGGTTGGTATTTCGCAACTAAAATTTAATACCTATGTTTACCCCTACTCACCTGTAATGGTTCTTTGGGAGCCTGACTGGGTATTTGTCCTAGTTGTAATACCATCTGGGGAGAACATGAAGTAGTTAAGAAGCGACTGAAAAGCTAAAACACGTTATAGACGTTATCGGTAGGCGCACTATAGAAACGTGGCCGGGGGAGGACGCCTCCAGAAGTCAAGCAAAACCTACATCTCTGGAAGATTTTTGCAAAAAGGCAATTTTTGGGCAGTTACGGTCTCCACGGGCATAAACGGCCCAGCCTTTATGAAATATCCCCTATGCCAATGGCCCATATATTATCATCACTAGTAAGGAAGAGTTTACATGAACTTAAGGTCAGAAGCAGTCGCCCCAAACTTATTTTGAAACAATAGCTAAATGTCACACATTTCTTTTTATTTCTCTTCCAAGTATCTTTCATGATATTTTAGGACATAAATATTGCATATTCAAGGTAAACCAAGCAGTTACTCTTGTAAATTTTACAATTGAGTGAGAAAAATACTGTCACATGATTCTCACGAGCCATCCAGGAAATAGGATAGTTTACTACACAATTCTTTATTTGGGTGACTGCATTCTCCCTTTAAGGTGATGTATAAGTGAGGGCGGAGGAGATCAAGTAGCTTAATGCACTTTAGAAAGATTGTATACGTTGTTAATGATTAGAGGGAGTGGGTGGATTTGGAAGTAACTTTCATGTGAGGTAGACACATGACTAGCTAATCTATTAAAAATGTGGTGTAATAGCTAGACGTACTCACCGTTTTTAGTTTCTGTTGTAGCAAATGTTTGGTCATTTGTTGTTACTTGACCAACTGAAGGATAAGAAAGAAAATCAGAGTTAAGCTACAACAAACAAATGACGTATATGGTTTGTCCTTAGTCTTTTATTACATAATTCTTCAACTATCATGGTTTTGTCTACCGTAACTCCCTTATCACAACACGTTATCATTTATGGAACATAAGAGACTCAGTACTTTTTAAAGATAACTGACCCCATGTGTCAGTGTATGGGGAATTCTATTAAGTGAAGCAAAGCAAGCTTCAATCTTCAGTCCACTTGGAACGTGAATGGTGGTAGTGGTTGTGGTTTGGGGGTGGGGAGGGGGCAAAGAGGCAAAAAACAGTGGACCAAGATTTGCGTTCCTAATTTGCACTTCTGAAATTTCTGATCACCGACAATGCATGTCACTCATTGTAAATGACTGAAGAAGCTCTTATATTGGAAAAACCTTTGTTTTCAAGAGTCTCGCTAGCTTAATAATCATCAAAGAATGACTTTCTTACCTACAACAGAATGTTCTGTGTTGTTTTCGGTTCGCTCGGAGGTCAATCCGAATACTAAATAAAGTGAAGAAGAGCACTTAAAATGTGTATACTTTTCGATAAAGTGTGTAAGTCATTAATAATTCAAGTAATAATGTGTAGGCTTACAAAATTTGAAGAGTTTGCATTAACTAGCCATGGCAAAATTTCTACAGTGTTCGTGCGTAACGTTTGACAAATGGCTCAAAACATGACGTTTTGTAGCGAATGAAGTAACATAACGAAATAAAAACATTTTTATTTCAAGGAGCTTGTCACTTATAATCCTCACCGGCAGAATAATCAATTTGTTTGACCTCTTCTTCTCTTGAATATATTTGTTTATCTGTGAAATAGAACCATGAATATGAGGTGATCACTTGATTTGATTATTATTTAACTACTTTCTTTTATTCCATTAGCATAAGCGCACCGAACTGCTGTCAATGGGGAGGGGAGTGAGCACTTTTGCCTGATAAAGTATTACGGGTTTCCCCGAAAAAATAATTGACCGAAATAGAAAAAAGCTCTGCCCGAAGAGGATGGTTGCAACATGGGGGCTGCTGCTACCACCTCCAGTCCCTCCTCGTAAGCATATGCTCATGACTTGACGACAAATTTTTCTGCACTCGTCCCTTTGTTCTTGCGGCATATCCGGTGTAAGGAATATGTTCAATATATGATTGGTAAGCTTTTCAAAAGAGTGTTCATTGCATTAACGCAGGGATGTTTGAGGGTTTCCCGTTAAGTTTCCTGTTTCACCGGGGTGTCGTTACTCCTTATAGAAGTAGTTTCATGCTTCCACCTACAGTGGAGGTTGCCCACAGAAATTTCCTAAAAAGCGTCTTTTTAATTCGTTAAGACACAATTTCAACGAAATTCCCTACCTTGGGTGTAATAATGCATATGTTTGGTTTGCTTCAAGTATGAAGATTGGCCGTCTGTTGAAAAGAGAAAGAAAACAAAAAGGAAAGACAAAGGACACCAGTTAAGAAAAACAACAACGAAAAGGAATTTATTGAATCCTTTTAATCATTACCATATAAATTGAGTTGATGTATTTACAACGATGACTTTAAATAAACAAACATCAACATCTTTTACTAGCTGTAATATAGATCTTCTCAGTTCAGCTTGATTAGCTCACTCTAGACCTAGTGCAGATAAGTTATGCAACGACTCCACTTTTAGTACCCTCCTTCTAATGTGCGTACTTACCTGTCCACTTATGCACTGTCTTCATGGCCGATTTTTCCCCAGTAGAATCTAGTAGACACAAATGATAAAAAATGAACGTATTTATTCGCTCTTTAATTGTAGAGGTACTATCTCTACCTGGTTCCATTGTTCTTTTTTGCTCCACATTATGAGGAGATTCTTTTTCCCCTGAGACCAACTTGGCTATTGTGATTGTTGAACGTTTATTCATTACCAACAATTTTTTAACTCGTCAGCATGTGTTTCAACTCTGGAAAAAGCTTTATTTTGGTGTTGTAGACGTGGGGCTATGGGATGAGGGGGTAGGGGCCTTTTGATGGACGAAAATAGAAAGGGGTAGAGGCCTTTTAGTGGACGATAACAGGGCTGTGGACGTTTACAGAGACTTGCTGTATTCTCCCTTCCCCTCGTTTTATAGAATGAAGACGTCAGTTATGTATTCCTTTCTCGAAAGAAAATTGACATCATATACCTTCATGATCCCGCAACAATGTGAAGTCATTGATTAACTTTAAAATTGCTCTAACTGATGAAAGCGTTTTAAAACTCGCACAATACCTGACAGTGTTTCTGTGGTATCCTCGACCTGTCCAGAGCCTGAAGAGAAAAGCGATTACATGACGATTGGAGATAAACAGACATATCAGAAAATAATTTTACTGTCTAATCAGCTAATGTAAAAAATGGCATAATGCTTAATAAATACAGTACTAACATGGATGTAGAGTATAGGAAGGGTTGTACAGTTATAAAACCATAAAAACGAGCAAATAAACACGAAAATGTTCTTTAAAATCAAAGAAGCACTGTTCATTAATAAGTGCAAACCCACTCTGAACACAACTATACCACCATGGATCAAGTTATACTCTTTCTGTATTTTGATGTATTTTGAACAAATGGATTATGTAACTTTTCTTTCTTTTGATTGTTGAACTTTCAAACTTGTATATAATTGCACCTAATGAGGAAGATGTGAATTTCCGAAAACGTTTGTGCAACAATTGACTTAAAGAACATTTTCGTGTTTATTTGTTCTTTTTTATGGTTTTATAACTAACATGGATATGTCCTCCAGGACCAAAATTCTTAGTGTATCGAAACCTATCATTTATAGCTTTTTTTGTATTTATTACATAAAGCTGCAATCTTTTACAGTTCCTAATTTTTGCTCATAATTTACAGATTCTAGGGAGATCTTACCTGAAATTGTATAAAATTTAAAAAAATCTTTGAGACCTCTTACCTGATAAGCTGACAAAGGTGTATGTTTCGCAGGTAATTGTAAAACCTGGAGAATGTAAGGCACAATCACTGTGAATTCTTCATTTTGTGAATCTTTCTAAGACTGTTAACTTTCTCTAATTTAAAGACTTTTACAAAAGATCAGACAGCATAGTTCCATCACTCTACAGTAAAGTAATGCACTCTAACCGAGAAATCATAACTAAAGATGGTTCCCTCTTTACTATGAATTTTCCAGTCATTTCATCAGACATTCCACAAAAAGCCGAGTACGTATATTCACGGGATCTCTTTTTTTTAACATAAAGCTGAAGGTCACTTATGTAGTGGTATATCCTATCTTCGCGATTTATTTTTGTCTTTTTGTCAATGCATAAAAAAGTTTTAATTCTTAAACTTTCAGGATGGTCACAATGAGCTGAGGACGAACAGTCACACCTTCTTTATTTGGAAACAACAGGAATATCTTAAATCTCCTTTTCTGTCCCTCACAAGTAACTGTCATCATGTTTTCCAAAGAGTTGAAATAATAACTTTTGGTTTCTGAACATGATATTGCACACGGACGTTAACTAAAGAATTTCTCTTTCCTGAATCAAATATTACCATTACAAGATACCGTTAGGTGATTAAAAAGCAGTCATGTGTAACGTAAAACGGGACGATTGCCGCCTATTGAAGCTAGGCATGAGCTTCAAAAGCTTCTCAAAAGTGGTGGATATAACCTTGGCAAAAACTACATCAAGCACGAATCGAGAAACCCTAGAAGTGAGGAATCCGGGGCTGACTTAAAGACAAACAGTCGTCATCCCAAAGTATATTTTTCGTGTAGGGGTATCAAAATTCTCAGTTGATTACTGCTCTTTGATCGACATGAAAGTTTTGGGGCCAGACGATCTTTGGTGCAATTTAAGATACCCCCCCCCCCCCATTTTAATAAATGCCTGTTTCAGATATTTTCGTGTTTGGTTTCAATGAATTAGCTATATTACAAGCCAGGAATCAAACAGTAGTCTTCTATTACATCTGGATTCTGGAAAAAGTGGGGTAATCCTCTAGGCTTTTAAAAGTGTGGTACATCCTCCCTCCCCTTCCAGTTGACGCCCATTCGTGATATTTCATTTGCACTTTTATTGGTTCGCCAAAAGTTTTCAGAGGGAGTTCTATTGATCTAATGAACTGATATCGTCACATAATTGATAGCCGCTATCTTAGGGGACAGGCTACACTACTGGGTGTATAAGGGTTTGTACATGCATGTCTTCTGGGCAGGTGCATTGTGGTTTTTAAGATCATGTGATGTCATATGTTACACATCTATTGTCGATTGAACCTACCTTGGAATGTCATTTTTATGCTCTGTTGAGTATGATAGCCAAAGGGATCTGAAAAATTATGAGAAAGTCGTGCAGAGAGTTATTATGTCGATGGTATTTGTCTTGATTCTACTCCAAAAGTCACTTATTCTTGAATTCATGCAGAATATCTATTTTCCCCTGCTAATTTAGATAACTATAAGGAGATGAACTCATTAATAAGCATAAGCGGGCGTAGCTCACTATAAAAATAGCAATGCACATTTTGTCCCAATCGATGTGTTTTTCTTTTCCTTGAGCTATGCTATGTGCAATATAACTTAATTTGAACTGACCAGACCAGGATGACGTCGTATCGTCCTGTTGGAAAGGAGGCGTTTGATTTTGCCGAGCTGAAAGTTAAATATGGATATGACGTTTTGTTATTCGATCCCGAAAATATCCTTAACTTGTGTGTTGACATTTCTTTATCACAGTGATCGGCAAATGTGAATAGCTTATTTGTAATCTGAGATACATGCTATGAAACATGATAGATGTGTTGGGAAATGTCCCCACGCAATGCATTATAGGAATGGGTCAGAGGTGAAGTGTACCAGCTACTACCTAACAGTGTCCCAACGCTGGTGTAACTTTTAATTATATACATACACTGAACATAAAGTTTTTGCCAGTTGTCATGGTACATCTGACCTTGTGACCCGACCGGAAGTACCGAACTTTTCAACACATCTATTAAAAAGTAAAGGGTTACCATTTCGTTATGTATATGTAACACCTGGATTTGTTGGCAACGGCCATCGCTTTCCTAAGTGGGTGCTTAATGCGGGCTTAATTGTTACAATCATATCATATACATGTAATCTCACAATCTTGGGTGGTATGGCTGAAAGAATTGTGTTTTTAAAATACGTGAACGGGATGCTTAGTACTTTTCCTTCAATACGCTAAAATTGAAAGAAAAGCAATTACCTGGTGGTAAAAGCAGTATTCCGAAGTCTCCTTCAAATTGGAATGGTGTTTCTGGATCTAGAAGGAAGTAACTGACGTATTATTTATTACGAAAAGTGATATATCTCAAAGTTTTCAGAGGTGTGATAGATTGTTACATAGTTGGGTTAGGAAAGATGCAGTTACAAGGACAATCCTTGAAGGCGTCAGAGAAAACTTTCATCATTGGGAAATGTCTCTGTCATTAGCTCATTTTAGTTATACTTATATTTGTTTCTCTGACTGTACAATGAATGGTCTTCTGGCAACTGTAAAAAAATTTCGGCTCATTCTCAAAGAGAATTGACAGACGTAACGTTTTTCTCTCTTATCGAACAATTTCAAGCCTAGATTAACGATCATGACGGATTTACTTCCCTAAACACGATCAGCTGTTATTTTCTTAGCCTTGCCTATATGGCTTATAGGGCTGGGGAGATATGACTGAAGTTTTTAAAATTGTTCGTGGTATATATGACAATAAGGTTACTTTTAACATGCTGAATTTCAGTACTAGTAGGGATATTTCCAGAAGTCACTGTTTTAAACTCATAAAACAACGTTGTCAGTCTGATGTCAAGAAATTTGCATTCAGAAATAGAATTGTTGATTATTTGAATAGTCTTCTAGCTAAAGTTGTGGAAGCTGAATCTGTCGCTACTTTTGAAAGAAGACTTGATAAATTTTGGAAAAATTTAGATATGAAATTTGATTTTGAAGCTTGTAAAGCCTGCGTCCGTATTATATCATATCGTATCATATCATATCATATGTGGGCATACAATGTAGGCGAAGCAGTGATTTTGAAGAAGGAATTGATAGACACAAACATCTTTTACGAAAATGCGTTTCAGTGTTGCTTCCATTGCATTTCCTTTATTCATGATGTACCACACTTAGACAACGAAATGGTGGGGTTTGAAAACAGCATTTTAGCGCAGGCAACACAGTCTCTTTATTAGTGAAAATTTCATCTTCTCCATTTCCTACACTATCAAAAGTTGGATATTATTCTCTACCGTTCTTGTTATCCAGATTGTGAGATCTGTCAACGTCTTTGACAATAATGCTTGTAGCAAGTCCACGACGAAGGCAGTCTGTGAATATGTATGAAACGTACACATTTGGTAATCGGCATATTGGAAATTAAAATTGTTAGCGAAACTGTTGATTCAACATAAATATTTTTTTTTAAATGAATAAATTTTTGCTCAGAATATTTTAGTAATCTTACCTTCAAGTTCCTTTAGTAAAAAGTCTATGAAGATTTGTTGCTGATATTGTAACGTGAGATCTAGAAAGTCTGAAAACAAATGATAAGAATGTTTTCACTTTGTTCTTTCCTAAAAATGAATAAAATTGATTTGTGAAGAGATGAGAAGAATGTTCAACTTACTCTTGTACAGATCATCACATAAATATATTTGCCCTGAAAGTAACAAAAAAAAAAAAACATATGTTTATCTCAACGTAGACGTAATCCTGTACTGATTGATGCAAATGTGATTTACGTTAATGTGTTTATCTTTATTTCTGTTAATACATGGAACTTACGGAGAAGTACCTTTCATACAAAATCAGACTTGTGAGAAAGCAAAATGGGTCAAATTATTGACATTTTAACGGCATTCAATAAGTAAAGAACTTGGAATGAATGACAACATGGCAGACTGTATATTGTTGTGTTATCATTTATGCAAAGACCACAAAATTACCTGATGTTAAGCAAATTAAATCAGAGGTATCTTCAGCCGGGAATCCCCGAGAAGATGGTTTCCGTTTTTGATCTACCCGATTAAGACGAAACACAGAAGACATGAGTGTTAAAGATAGAAGGCTAAGGAGTGTCATTTTTTTAAAGAAGTGGACAAATTATCAAGCTAGGCTGTGTTGAAATTAAGTATGGAACATGTGGTTGATTTTTGCCTCATGTCACGTGTCATTTGTTACTAAAACTACCTATGCAATAAGAGGGGGGGGGAGAATTTTGAGAACTCATACAGAGACCTATCAGGAAAACAAATTAGTCAAATCCATACATAGCCCCTGTATTTGCAGCACTAATGCATTTAGAGAGTAAAATAACCCACTCCAATGCTGTCACATAAATTGCTAACGCGTATTAAACATTCAGGATAAGACACGCAAAATTGATTTGTATTGAACCTGCAACATGTTACATTGACAATCTTTCTGTAGTATATTTAAATTATTATTTCTTTTAGTTAACAGTGCCGGATCCAGAACCTAATGCTGTGGGGGGGGGGGAAGAATGCGAGCTTTACTCGCATGCCGAGGGCGCCGAGCGCCCGAGGGGGGAAGGTTTGGGAGGGGTATCCCCCTCTACGGTGTGGAAAATTTTTTGAAAATCACATTATGAAGATACTAAATTTGAGCATACTTTACACTGTAATTTAAGATCTTTTATTTACAGCCACCCATCAAATATTTTCATTATTTTCTATATCTGTAAGTCAAACAGTATGCAAACAAATCCTCGTTTTGAGTGGGTCAAGCCTTGCACTACTCGTCATCACATTCAAGAATGTTCACAAATTCCATCCTGCGGGGCTGACTCCTGGCAAATTCTGTATTAACACTGTCCCTGTTTATGCCTTTGTCATAATAAATGTTCATTATAGGGAAGGTTATAGTTGGCCCTTGAGACTCTTTCTTGTTGGGGATTGCAACTGGCTGTATGTGTGCTGTTTTATCAGTAAGCAAGAAATATTATAGACTTGGTCATTGGGGCTGATTTTAATTTTCTCTTACTCTGAAAATTCGAGGGGCAATTGCCCCCTCCCCCCCCCCCTCTTTGGATCCTGCACTAATCCAAAGGGGGTGCTTCAATAAAGTGATGTTCACATTCACTCCATATTTCCTGCCATTACATTTCTGTAATTTTTAGTTTAGCGAGCAGATCATCAAATATAGTCACAAAAACATCAGTATGATATTTGTGTTCCCTCTATTGAATTATAATTTTTCTTGCTATTTTGTCGATTCTAAAGAAAGGCACGAAAAGGCCCGAAAAGGTCCTACGCCCAGCTGCATTCTTAGGCAACCGAAGCAAGTAATCACGTGCTTCGGCGCCGCCTCTGAGTTGGGAAAGCTAGAGATGGTCCCGGTTATTAAATAAAGTCATCTAAACTAACTTATGGTATTTTATACACCAGTTCATAACTCATTGATATTGTAAAAACACCAAAATATACGTACAACTTGAAAAGGCTGAATAAATTTGATAGTGAGGTAACAGTAATGGACTCACCTTTGAACGGAGGAAGTCGCCCAAAAGTTCCTCGTGGGAGAATGTAATGAGCTGGGGGTGAAGGGAAAAAATTTAACTTAAAAATATTCTCGGGGAGACACAAAAGGGCATAAGGGCTTAACTTGTTTAAATTCTAAGAAGTACGTTATGAACTTCGCAAAAAAACTGGGTTAATTTATGCTTGAAGGATGAAGTCACAAAACAGGAAGAACAATGTCTGATAAAATTTATTCTTTCTTGGAGAAAAGGAAAATATTTATGTTAAGGAGATAAGAAGAAAGCTGTCATAAAAAAGCACACAATTCTCTCTTTTGATTCATTATCTTTATAGTATGAGATATATAACACAGTTCCCGTAACTTTCTACTTCACGTTGGACTAGTCACGGCACCCTGCAATTTCGCTGTGCTTATGTGTAGGTCTATATATGTACAATACATGTTACCATTTTTGAATATTTTAAGTTCAACTTTTATATCAAAGAAATTTAATTAAAGGAGGTAAAATTTAGCTATACATACCTCGTCCAATGCCCAAGAATTTATCACAATTCCTGGTAAGGCTTGACAATACATAGTATGTAGCAAGAGAGAGAGAAAAGAACATTTTGCTTCAGTAGCACTTGAGTCTTCAACGATGAGAAGTTGTATGAAGTCGTTGTCAATGTCAACATAAACTTGTATCATTTATGCCTCTGTGACGTCATGATGAAAAACGCGCGCTTTCTTTTGACAGTGCGCTTCCAAAACTTGACGTGCGAAACACTTGAGCCGCGATGGAGGTAAGTATTCTAACTAACACCAACAAATGCAAGCAGCTGATTATTTGTGTAAAGGTCGGATACGTACGTAAGTCTACAACGCGCGCGAGCAACGTCTACGTCTTGCGTGCAGAGTATTTCATTGTTTACCCTCCAAAATAACTTCGCGTTACGTCAAAGCATAAGGGCTATACTTGCATTAAACATTGTAGAGTTGGGAATGACATGGCGTTCATAAAATGTAGCAAACTACTCCCAATCAATGATGTGCATGCTAACGCGCACAAGTGCGTGTTAGCGCCCAAGGCGCTAGATGCCTGACTTTGCCGTAAAACTT
>WURT03064418.1:0-13710 GCA_009936505.3 Holothuria glaberrima | reverse complement strand
ACACACACATACACACACATACATACATACACACGCCAGCATGACCGCATAGGTTTCTCTTTCATCGAAACCAAAAATGGCTTTTCAAATGCACCCGTATTTTTCGGGGAACTTCCGCCCCATCTTTCTTAGTCATCTCACTATAACTTCCTATAGAACAACTTTTGTAGAATTATCTTTCCAATGCCCCATACAGCCCCTACCGTCAACAATCCCTCACCCCGGCTTTTGTTTAAAAATGATAAATTGCGATGACTTGTAGTCCATTGTTATGCAGGAACCTTTGTAAACATCCCCGAGTCTTCGATAGTTCTCCGGCTTGCCTTTACATGTGCGTTTCACCAAACCAATGTGAAATAGATTGCCTGCTTTGAAATTATACAGTGTTGTACAACTAAACTGAAATCTTGAAATCATCTAAGTGTAACGTCTTTCATTCCCTCTCCCGGACTGATAGGGCTGAATACAGCCGTCTGCCCACAGTATGCACTTTACCCGACATATCGTGCTCATCTCGAGATCTGTTCCTCCGAAAGGCAGAGAATGGGGAACGGACATTTATAGAGGCAAGATGTCTGTAGTAAGGGAGTCAAATTTTCCGAGTAGACTTTTTACGTAGGTATCTATGTCAATGTAGTGGACTGCGAATTCACATTGCTTTAGAGCTTGGGGTAGTGGTACAATCGCTTGGTATTTTAAGATATGAATCACACGAACCTTTAACTGTAAGTCTTTGTACAGTGCTTTAAAAACAGCAATCTTGTTAATAATCATTATAGACGGAGGAAACGTGGAGGCTACTCCCCTAACCCCTCCCCCTTCAAGGAGTATTTCATTATATTATTTGTTCCCTCTGTAAAAAAAAATGTAAAAATATAAATTAATTTTCCTTAACATGTGCACAGAATGTCCCACCAAATTGCACCTAAGGACTCTCAAAAGATTTCCAAGGGGGAGGGGGTTCCCCTAGAAAGGTGGTCTAAATCAACATACATCCCCATCCATACCCTAAGCCGTGAAGAGCTTCCCACTTCATTTTAAAACCAGTGTTCTTTGAAAAACGTCACTCTATAGTTTGCCTGAAATAAAAGTGAGTGACAGTGAGGAATTTTGCCTTAACGATGACATTCTTTGCTCGACGGAATTTTGTTTATTGGCAGGACAAAACATATACTCACCTCAAATACACGCAGAAAACATCTTGTTCTCGGGAGCGTCAGCCTATCACACAAAGTTCACCGGCACTGAAGACCTACATCGAGCAGTCGAGATGAAGAGTGGAATAGCTTGCGGTTGCTATAGTCTGTGGCCCTCCAGATTCCACCAATATTCGCCATACTTTTTCCCCCTGCGTGATTGGTTTCTAGAACGTTTACCTCAAAAATATATTAAAAGTTCCGTGCAGAACCATAGTTTTAGGGGGGGACTGGGGTTTTGGCCTAGCATGATACTGTTAACAACCAGAGATGGTGCCTGTACGATTTGACCGACATACGGGAGCCAAACTCCCCGACGGGGGCTAGCAGAAGAATCTGCCCTCCTTAATAGCGAAACCAAGAAACTCAACGTCTTTTCGACTGGTCATCATCAGGGAGGGATTACATACTACATCGTACTTCCTAAAGGCTCCCCTTCGAAACTGTAAAAGTTCCAGATGGGAGAGAAACCCTTCCCTGATCTGGCCATGCCCCCCTTTCCCCACGTGGTACCACCACTGTTGACATCCATGTTGAAAACAGTATAGTACTTTTGCCCTAATGATTAAAGTTATTTTGTAATTACTGGGTGAATTCGGACCCAAATGGCGCTTCAGCCTCCACCCCACGATACGCCCGTTTACACTTGTGTGGTAAACGAGAGTGTAAAGCGTAAGTTTCAAAACAAAATCATAAAAGAAAAGTGTTTAGAAGCATCACACAATGCATGGGAACTGCCATTTCTGGCGATCGGATGACATTTTGGGCAAACGATTTGTCATAATGGACCGTCGTAGAAATGCCCCTCCACCTCCACCCCCACCTTCACTGGAAACATCTTCAAAAACGGGCCTAGCCGTATGCGCCTTCATTATCAATTGCGTAATTCCATTGTGTTCTGTAAGAAAACGGAAAATCGTCAAAGTGATTTGAATATCCAAACGTTTTCATTTGTCACAACCGCACATGCACAAGTCACGAACGTGATGGCTTACAAAAAACCTCATCTAACTAACTTGAAACAACATATATCATCCCTTTCATTATCACATCATGCGCTGTCTGTGCGGTTTATTTTCTCATCGACTTTCACTGTATTTAATCATAGTTATCGAAATAGATCTTTTCAAAATTAGATATTTATAGCTTAACCCCAAAATTTTATGTACAATTGAACTTATCCTTGACATGGTATTAACAAAAATTAAAAAACTGTAACAACTAGCCCCGGTACCTCTCAGCCCTCCTGTCCTCAGCAGCTGATTAGTGGTCGCAAACCCAGTTTGTAGTAGTTCCCCGTTTTGCCAGAGGAAGCCTATAGTCAAAGAGACAGGGTGTCGCTACAAAAATTTCCGCCACAAAATTATCACTGTTTAACTTATCTCACCCACCCCTGAAAATATGTCACACGCAGAAAGCCATGTACCCCTTTCCTTTCCCTTCTCCGCCTTGTATGGCTACAGTTCTTGTTTCAGTGAGAGATTGACAGAAGAATCTTTTCAACTAGCACTCTAATACTTGTTGGATGTCCGATTAGGCTACCCCACGGAGCGGATTCTATTTGCTAATCCCGTCAGTAAGGCTTTCCAAATACTTGATATGACTGAACAACGAATATGCGGTAGTACAACCTGCTACGTAGCAAATGCACGATATACCGGTACTATTGGGAGATTGTTGTTCTTCGGTTACAGAGCCTGAGGATGATCTCATTAAAGAAACAAACTGAAAGGAATACAGTACTTTATGTGAAAGCTACTTTGAGTGTGCCCCCAAGAGGGTCAGCACGGTCTGAAAAGTGGGGGAGGGGGCATGACCTTGAACAAAACTACAACAAGCGTATTTGAAGCCCCTAAAGGTGAGACATTCCTGCTCACTTAAAGGTCGGGAAAAATTGAAGGCCAGATGACTTGCTGCTTAACCTGAGGCATTGTCTACTGTTTTAATCCATCAAATGACCATCTGCACAATTTCTGAGTTCGAGTTCTTCGAATCCGTTATATTGAAAGCTATGTAATGAAACATGCGACTCATATTTTCGTCGGGGTTTGGGACTAAATGGGAGAACAATGCCCTCCACTTTCAAAAGTGGGGGGTATTCCCCCTCTCCGCCCCATACTAGTTAATGCCCATGGCGCCCTCTCTTCATTCCGTTCTACATATTTCTAAAGTAGTCTTACTTAGCCAAGTTCAGTTAAACGTGTGTGTCCTCTTCATATTTTTCGACTGATGCATTAACAAGTTGACCAAGACTTTAGAACATTATGTATGTAAGCCACACTAGAGGACCTTATCATTAATTGTTTCCCTTATTATTTTATCGTCTTCAAATCTTATATCTTCTTTGTACATGTTGTAACGTAGAGGGGGAATCGACACAGTCACCTCATGTAATACATAAAATGACTATGACAACTTTTATGACCAGCCTGTATCATGGCCGTACGGGCCAGGGGGTTGGAGGCGGCGCCCTTTCCTCCAAATTTCAGAAACCTGACTAACTCGGGCAGACATCTTGTCTCAGTCGGGAGGAAAACTGGACCGTTAAATTCTATACTCCAGACTCTGGAGTCGGGCAAAAATCACCGCCCTCCCTGAGAAAGACAGTCCCGTACAGTCATGGCCTGTATACGGCAGCCCATTTTGTTTTACCGGAAAGTAGTACTATACTCAGCATTTCGGCGTGCAAAGCGCACCAAAAATTTAGTTTAGACGTCCTTTCGGCAACCCGTTGTCCTCGATACCCCGTCGGGGAGCTTAGCCCCTGCTAAGCAAATCCTGACGCTACCATGTTTAAGCATTTAAATAACAATTGGATTGTCGACGTCATTAATGAAACATCCGTTAAGTTTGGTAGTGAAGAGATTGAAATGATCCCAAGTCTTATATTACAAAATTATAAATTAGGCTACCAGGTTCATATCATTGAAGTCACTAGACTATTAAACTCCATCATCACGTGATGAGAAACTATGCTGTGTACTATTTTGGTGACTTGACTCTTGTACTATTCAGATAACACACCGTCTGTAAGCTCTTTTCTCTAAAACGAACGTAAGTTAACCCCAAAACGGTAACGAAGGAAGTTTTTCAATTGTTGCGTCACATTTTTCCAATCGGTGTTAGTTTTGCTCAATTTGAGTCAAAATTGACTAATAATTAGAGTAATATCTCTCTGAGGCGAGTCATTTCAAAGAGTCATTTTTCTTTCTTCTGCTGCATTTCGTTCCAGCTATTATCTGGGTCTAATAATTGTTACAGAGTAGCATATAACAACACCAGCCTGCTTACAAATTGTTTAGCAAGGAGGAAGAGTGGGCTACATCTACATTTTCCAGGGTTATCTAAGCAATTCAACTTTAATAAATCAAAGACAGATTACTATGTCAGAACTGATATGACAATGATTGGGCAGTCTAATGATTTAACTTAGGCGAATGTGAAGCAGCATTTGATGTATTAGTAACGTGACAAGATCAATAAATTCTATATTTTAATCTCTGTTGTGTAAGTTTTAAGTTTAGGATTGTAAGTGCTCTCTTAATGTGACGAAGTGCTCTCTTAATGTGACGACTACATATCAGTGACGTCCAGTGGCGTCGTCAAGGGGGGGGCAGGGAGAACGTGCCCCCTAAAGATTGGCTGTGCCCCCGGTTCCCCCCAAATGAGATTGTGTATGACAAAAATTTTGCAAAAACACACCATTTACTTAGATGTTGATATGAAAAAGAGGACACTTCCAGAAACAAAATTCAGTAAGTTCAAAAAATGTAGAACATTTTTGTCTTTTAGGAGGTGAAAACCGCATCTCAATAGCTTGCAGCGTTTGGAAGATGCAAATTTTCAAAGAAATGCAATTTTTTTTCAAGATAAAATGGGGAATCTGTGATGCCATCGCGGCACATTAATTTGACATAGAATTGAATTTCTTTATGACATTAATGCCGCTGTAGGGAAAATTTAGCAACTTTGTTTGTTATGCCCTACATATAGTGTAGATTTGTGCTAAATCTACATGGAAACATATTCAAACATTCCAACAGTATCATATTTCAAGGACAAACAGGACATTCAATTATAAGGAAAAGCAGGGAATCTGAGGCAATGTGCCCATTTTAAATAACAATCTGTGACCTTGATGAGAACTGGAGGTACTTTTTGGACAAAAATAAGCACTCTTGAATATGAGTTATCTCGAGTTAGGAAAAGAGTATTGCTAGGGGGTTTAGAGGGCACGAATTGGAAATTTTTTCTCTTTTACATGAGACCCTTGTGAAATGCCACTGGAAAATGTCTTTAATCACTCAAACATTCGACTAAAATTGCACAAAATGTTCTAAAAGCTGTAACTTTGTGGCGCCCTTCGCACACATTTATTGGTTAAATTGTATGAAGGACAGGCCTATTGTGAGATGTAATCCACAGCTATTGTTCCAACCCTTTACTTTCAAAAGCTGTGAGACTAATGGGGCCTTGGGCCCTCTCCCTTCTATACAATTCCCACATCGATTATCTTTTAGTCAGATCTTATGTTTAAAAACTGTAAAAGATTGCGACCTTCGTTCCCTTCTTCAATGCGTATTCAATAAAGCTTAGTGCATAAAATTCAGAACATGATTCACTGTCCCCATTCACCCCCCCCCCCACCGTCATTAAATCGTTAGTGCGAGTAAAGCTAACACAGTGGTCAAATTGTGATTTATATTTTTGTGGCCTACCAGTGGCGTACACAGAGGAGGCCATAGGGCAATTTCTTTCTTTTTTATTAGTTCCTAAAAATACGTAAATTTTTTAAGACAAATTTTACTTCAAAAGGTAGCATATGTGGCACCAGATTGCATGTAAGGATATCAAATTTTTCAAAAATTTTCAAAGGGGAGAGACACCCCCTTAGAACCCTCCCCAAGGCCGGCAATTACACAACATACAGCATTTGGGTGTGAACCTCCGGTGGACCGCTTAGCCTCCCAGTGCCCCCCACTTCGAAAACTCTGGCGACGCCAGAGGTGACGTCGGAAGATCTTCAAGATTAGAGCTGAGCCATTCAACTTCATAACGTTGGGGATTTCCGAAAATAATTTGCATGGTACATTTTAAGACAAAATGGCTTCAACGTGAAACTTATTGGGGGCTACAGCCCCCAGCTAACCCCACCCCGGCTCCGACGGTTCTGCATATCTCTCCCGTCTGATGTCAAGCACAAAGGTACATCGCTTCTCAGAAAATATGAAAACTTGTTACATGTAAAATGGAGCTTTTTTTTTTCTTTTACACAGAAATCACTATACTGTACACACATTTACCAATATTTCGAAATTGCTTGAATAGAGGGCGCTAACCTAAAAACAATTAAACATAAAGAGGACGGTACTTCGACTTTTCTAAAATACATGAGACAGGGCCATCGCTTAAGATTCGAATATGCATACTTAACATAGACTTTCTGGGTTTATCAAGTCTACTACGAGTGATTGTGAAGTCTAGTCGTGTGTACAGTGTGCTTCATTGTTTACCCTCCAATACGTTGCGTGGCGTCAATGCAGAGGACCTATTACATGTACAAATCTTGTCACAACTGCATCGACAGAGCTCTCCAAGTAGCCTTTTCCCTATTCATTGATATACTTTAAAAAATTCCATTTAGTCTGTAAACAATTTCCACGTTTTATTTAATTTTATTTCCTTGTCTCCAGGCTTTCTGTAAACTGTACATTCTTGTACAGTTTAATTTTGTTGTACACTGAAATCTAACTTCGTAAGCGCAATTTTCATGTCGGCCATCTTTGGTCTTTATGTAAAATTAAAATCTGCTTTTCATACATGTATTTTTTTTAAGTGAGTAATTGGTACCGTTTTCGATTTCAGTTTCTCTCAAGTGTTTTTACTATACTTGCTCACTACCCCCGTGAATGCACAGAAGGGCGACTACTACTATGTTGGTTTCTTTTATTTAAAAATGACCTACTGATGTCTACTATTGTACTGATAAGAATTCGAGATGTACTGTTTTTGTCCATGATTACTTTAACTGATGTTTTGAAAAAATTGTGAGAATAAAGATGGCAAAAAAAAAACTTTGTAAGCGCAATTTTCATGTCGGCTATCTTTGGTCCAAATAGCATATTACGCAAACATTGCGGCCGACTCAGCGGGGCTTGAAACAGATGGCGCTCGTTCACAATGCAGATAAACCCTATGTTACACCCCGAAACTCGACTTGCAGAAGTTCCGTTTTAACTGACTTGCATCATCCCAAGTATGACTTTTTACTTGGGGGTAAGCAAAAGTCTCAGTTGGTGACTTCTCTTTGATTGACATCAGAGTTACGAAATTCAAAAGATACAGAGCAGCTCATATAACACAGAATGCGCAGAGACAGGCACGGAGGGCATGGGGGACTCGTGCCCCTCATTGAGAAATTCTGAAAATTTTAAAATGATCTCAAGGGGCGTTTAAGCTATATATTTCTGTAGGGGGTATGGTGAAGTGTGTTTTCGACCGAGTGATGGATCTATTGTAATCATTTTCTATCACAAATGTTTCTCAAACTATCAAAATTTTCGCATATCCTTCGCAAACTATTAAAATTTTTGCGTGCTTCGCGTGCTTCAAATCTTACCACACTGTTGTTCTTATTATCAATATCTTCCGAGAGCAACTCCCAGAGAAGCACAGCAGCAAAAGTTCAAAGCTGTTTAAAAATTATTAGTTAAAAGACAGTCGTTTTGAGTGGCATGTATGTTTGTTCGGTAATTGAAAGTGTCTCAATGCAGATTCTGAATGCAGGTTTGTCATGGAAATCTTAATTAACGAAAAATTTCGGCGCACTTCGCGCACATGAGTCACGGTTTGCATTCCGTCTCATGACCATTATGAAGGTAATAATACATGGTACCGGTACTATTCTGATCACAACAATTTCAAAACGAGATAGGCCTACATCTCCAAAATCTGTAGGGACGTTTCATCAATATGGTACCTTTCAATCTAATTTGTAGCAGGATACGGGATGGAACTTGAAGTTCGTAATTCCGATAATACATTTTTCAGAAATATTTACAGAGCTCTTCGCGCGCAGCCATTATCGGTATAGATGGTGATTGTTAATACACTTACGACGAAAAAAAAATCTGAAACGCGCTTGTTAGTCCTTCACTCCCTTATTTATACCTATCAGGGAGGTCTAATATCACCTTCCTGCACCTCTCCCTCTCGCCCATCTGCCCATTCCCCATTGCTGGAAGCTGTTCGTCTAGATTTTCGTTCACAATTAGTAAAAATGCGATAGTTGTAAAGAGCTCAGCATCATACTCCATTTTATCATTTTGACGTCAAGTAATAAGCATCCGTATCACATCGCGTATTTAGGGGGCCATTGGGCCATGCCTTTTAGTACCTAAAAACGTAAATATGTTTAACAAAATTTTACTTCAAAGATAGCATATGTGGAACCAGATTGTATGTAAAGGACACTTAATTTTTCAACCTAACCAAAAATTAGAATTCACTAAATTATGGACATTTTCCAGTCATATATGATCAGCTCCAAAAATATCCCAAAGAGAGCACTATTTTGCGTCTAGTCGACCTTAAATTAACAAAAATTTCCCAACGTGGAGGGAAACCTCCTTACGTTAGACCCCTCCACCAGGACGGCACTTTATGTAGTGACAAAGGAAGGATCTACATTACTGTACACAAATGTAGGGCAGCACAAAAAGGGTGCAATTTACGCAAACATGGGAGTTTAAACGAGGTAGCATTACGACATCATCAGTGGTGCCCCCATCACCAAAGTCCATCGGCGCCACTGCGCATAGTGTTTTGATTACACATGAGGGCCTTGTATACTCACCAGGTTATGGCCTTAAGCAATAAACTATTTTTTGTCTGTACAAGGAGAAGCTAAAGACAGTTATTGGCGGAGCTAGAACTAACTTAGTTGGGAGAATTGGAACTTTCTGGGATAAGAAGATTTCTCCTTTAAGACTTCCAATAAACTACATATACTGCAGGCTAGGCTTCCACTGGCAATGGGCCGACATCATATCAGCTTACGGTCTTTCTCCCGTTGTTCCTTTGTTCTCAACTGTCAATCTTATTTAAAACTTAGAAATTGAGAAGACATGAGATCTTTGGACCCACTTACTCGTCGCAGACAGTTAAAATGTTTTAAAATAAGTTAACTTCTAGCCCTTCCTCAAATTAAAAACGTGGCGGTCTCGGACACCTCCAAGACAAGCGCTTTTAATTTAAAATAATTAAAATTATTTAATATCTATCAAAATGTAATTGTGACCATTAGAATGAAGCATTTGGCACTCTCCAAAATGGTATTTGATGTGCACTAAACAGGAAACAGAATAGAAATCACAAGTTGATTAGATTTGTTGCCCCTTACTCGCACTATACCGATTTAATAAGAGGAATGGAGGGTTTAACAGAGAGGACGGATCATGAACGTTATAAAAGGTTTGCACTGAGCTTAATTAAATTCACTCATGCTGGATACTAGCCTTTGTTGAGAAAACTACCTTCCGGGTATGCTTCTGAGGACATTAGAGCATCGAAGTTGCGCACGGCTGTGCATGATCCGGAACAATTTTAGTAACATTTAGAAAAGACACCATTGAATGTGGTTCAATGGTTTGGAGTGCCTTAAAATTTTTATCATTACTATGACAGATATATTTCCTGCATTTTCTTCAGCAATAAATGAAAAAGGGGTCCTATCTCCCACGGGGGGACGTGGGACGAAATCCCCCATGAAAGCTTGTCACCCCAACCACTCTCCCTACCCGGTTTTTGAGTGTCCAAAACAAAATTACATGTGTGAAAAACATGTCATTGGTCTGAATGATCTCGAATCCCCATGATGACCACTGATGAACGACCCTTCGACCGGAGAAGGGCAGTAGGCTAAAGTTGCTGAAAAAACGGACGTGATATAGGGTGAGAAGATGTATACAGCACTTGCACCGTACTATTATACAAATAATGAATATTTATGAGTGTGATAGTATGAATAATTTCATGAGTTGAAAGATTGAACGTGCTATATTTTAACGAGGCGAGGCCGAATTGAATAGAACGTCCATCTTTCAACGAACGAAATTATTCATGCACACGAAAGGAAAGTATTCATTGTTTTATGAACACCTAACTTCCTAAATAGGCCGGATTTTGATCAAAATCTGTCTCAAAGAGCGGAGAGGGCCAAACACCGTGTGTTATTCCATGGAGCTATACGGAGTAGCTTCATGGTAATGGTTAGTCTAGACTAACCCACGATGGATAACAGGACCGTCGGTGTGATAGTGCCAACAAACCCATGGCATGTGACCACCGATCCTCCAATCAGATGTACAGGAATAAATAGGGTGTTATATAAAAAGGTTTGTTAACGACCAATACCTTTAAGCTATCTTTGGTTGGCTTGATCGAGATATCATCACATGTGGTTCCCGAAAAGAGAACTCACATGGTGATACTTTCTGACTCAACAAACATTATCTAAATTGACTGGTGCCCCCTGTAAGGTGCCAGTGCCCCCCGTAAGGTGCCAGTGCCCCCCCCCCCTCTGTACCAGAACTTTCTGGCTACGGACCTTGATACGAATAGCCGCCCATGATTGAACCGATTGCAAGCGTTAACAGTATTTCCAAGGAAGCACTAATCATTGCCACTGCGATACACGCCGAAGGGTCGATCTCATTATAAACGTTTGGTTTTCGCCCTTCGGCTCTTCGCCAGCCTGAGAGACTGAGCCGAGGGGACTATGGAGAAGTATAGTCAGGGTAACACCTGCCGTAAGGTACCCGTAACGTGTTTACATAATTTAGTCTTTTTACTTATACCTCGACGTATAAGTGAAAAAACTAAATGTAAACACGTTACCTCCGGCAGGCGCTACCCTGACTACAAAAAGCACTGTTCGCCGTAGGGTCGCATTGTGTAATACTTTCACTTTTGTTAAAGTAGTCTATGTTCTTCGCTATTGAGAAACTGGGGGCGATCCGTCTAGTGGGCGGGGGATATATTGTTAGTGACACTATCTGAGGGGAGCGCCACCATCGGTTGGCGCGGAGCGTACAAAGAAAATTTTGGTCAAATATACCCCCCAGATCACTGGAAATAGCCGTTCCCATGCTTTGCAAGGTGATATTATGACAACAAGTATTTCCTAAAAAATAGGCATATTGTAAAAAAGTCTAGAAGTGTAAAGTGTTCTGATTTCCGGATCTGACTGGTTGATTTCATGTGGGGGTGGGGGATATAGTGTACAGTATCCCCCTCATCCAATTTCATGGGGGGATATATCCCCGATCCCCCCTCCCCAATATCGCCGCCCGTGTTGAGAAATGAAACAGTCTCGGCATCTCTGTTTCAATTTTTACTATTCTTCCATTAAATACAATAACATTCTAAAATAATAACAGTGGATTTGAGAATTTTAGGAAATAATTATTATATTCTAGAGAGTTTGGAAATCTAGATTAATATTCCAGGACTTCAGTTCTGAGTTTAGAAACAGTTCATGTCACGGTAAAACAACCAATGTTTCCAGCCCACGGACTTATATACATGGACACCGCATATTGCACAAACGTCCTTAGTCTTGGTCAAGACGTTATTACACGTTCCCCTGAAAAGAAGCAAATTCGAGGGCGCTCTTTAAACTTGTCATTTGCGGGGAGATTTTGCTTCAGTTCGGAAGTTGCGAAGCATATAAAGAGGGCGCACTTAAGACAGTCGTGACAGAGCCGTATACGGTTCTGAGTCGCGAACGTTGTATTAGCTAGTACTGTAGTACTAGGGTCTTGACCAAGACTAAAAAGTCCTATGCGTAAGTTGTCGCCACCGTTCGTACACCAGTAGGCTAACCAATATGACCGTCCGACTGAAAAAAATTCCCAAAAAAGAGCTTCAATCAATCCTGAGAGTTTCCACAATCAACTGTGGGCTAGAGTTAGGGATCGGATTCAAGTTAGCTGCAAAATTTAGTTCTAGGATTAGGATAAGAATTAGTCTCTGGTAGGATTAGGGCTTGGGTGAGCATAAGGGCTAGCCTAGGGTTAGGATTAAGGTTAAGAGTAAGGTAGGTATGCAGTCAAGGGAGGGATGAAGGGGGGAAGCTGCCACCCCCCCCCTTGAGCATATTTTTTTGTATTTTTAATGATTTATTTATGATATCGCTAGTAACTCAAAATAGAAAATGTTTAGGTGCAACTTGCATGGCCTGGGATGTGCCATTTCCAGCTATCTGGGAGGAATTTTCGGCCAAAATTTTCTTGTATGCTTACGCTAACCTAACTTACACAGTTTGCCTACATGCAGGCTTGGCCCCTTTCTTTACAAATTCCTGGCTACATGCCTGAAGTATGGACCTTCATCCTAAGGGACCTTCGGTCTAGTGAACATTCCATCTAGTGAACCTTTGATCCAGTTAGTTCAGTCTCATACAGTAGCAAAATTCATTGTTTACAGCTCATACCTTTCAAAACAACCCTGGCACCAACTGAGTGAGCACGACACATGAGTCCAGGGTCATAGTCATCAAACACAGCCACAGTTGTAATTAGACTCCAGTTATAGCTGGCCCAGTCCTTGCCGTGTGTGTGTTAAAGTTTGGACTTGCTCAAGTGGCTCAGTAACGGCAGATTGTATGAAAAACTTGTAGTATTTTCAAAAAAACGCAAAAGAACGGTCTTGTATTTGAAGGGAGGTATGACAGCAGTAGTAACAACCTTTATGTATAGATGTGCTGATTCCATTAGTAGAGGACACAAACAAACATCACTACCTCAAGCAATCACTGACTCCACTACTCTAAAGTGATATAGGATAGGGATTGATTTTTTTCTGCAATAAGTCTGGAGTGTTCAGGTACTCAGATGAGATCCCAGTAATATTTCTTGAGTGATGAAATAGCCTATGCCAACCATGAGCGTAGGAGCTCAATTCGATTTTGGAAGGCTGTAACGACTTGCCCGAAAATGTAACCAAAATTTTTCGCACAGTCGAGACAACATGTTAACCGTACATATTATATATATATATAGACATGCAACGGTTATTACATTGCAATGATCGTATGCCAGTTGGATTCAATCACTTGCCGTGTTATTGCCCCTCCATTTTGGTTATAAATTTTGCGGAAGTCCTTACAATTATAATTAAAATAATTTGTGGTGTAGCCAGAATTTATTTCACAGGGGGCCATGCAGTATGTCGTATGATTGCCGGTCTGAGGTAGGTGCTTACATAAGCGTACGGGACTCTTCAAATTTGGGGGGCAGAAAATTTTTGCCCGAATCTCAAAAAATTGCCCAAAGTGAAAGGCGTGGATTCATCTCCAAAGAACGGGGGAATTTCACCATATTCGAATCGCCGTCCCGGAGGAGGGATCTAAGGGGACGTTGCTAACGTAAGGTGGTCTAGATGCAAAATGGTGCTACATTTATTGCTAAATTTGAGTTGGATATATTTCCAAGAATTTCTACTTCTTTAGGAA